>JBBPNA010000182.1:0-50257 GCA_038090555.1 Boletus subcaerulescens | reverse complement strand
ATACCCGGACCCTAACTACAATCAAGGAGACTAATTTTAAGAGAAGAACGACCCATAGGGTCGGTGGCAATATGTATGTATCAGTACAAATGAAACCCAAAAGAGTTTAAGACAAATGGGACAGTACATTCGGTATAGCGGTCTTAGTCCAAGCTAGTCTGAGCTAGTCCGGTGGTACCGGACTATCCAGACGTGCCTGGACTTCAATGGTCAGTGACGGGATATGGTATTAGGGGTTATAGGGGACGACGGAAGATGGAAGAATAAGGGGATACAAATGTAGAGATGTACCAGTCTCTACAGCGCTAAATGGTTGACTCAGTCGAGCAAGCATACGGAGCGCACACGTCTGCTTGTCTGTCTGTGATAGAGACGAGGGTGGCCGAAGAGATGCGCCATCTCCATCTCGCAGCCACATGGCAGTCTATCTACCAAACGACAAACCAAAGCGAGAGGTGAGCTGTGCTGTGCGCATGCGTGAACACTGGACCACCAAGGGGGTAGAGGAAGGACCTGGGAGTGAAGGCAGTTCACCCATTGTAGAAGATTGGTCATCTGTGCTCTCCTCGAGTAATGTCTCCAATATACTTCCCACAGGCTGCCGGTCGAGGAGAACATCAACCCATGGGTGAATGAGGTATAAAGATTTGAATTGAGAGAGATCCTCCTCTGACCTAATCTCCACTGTCCCAAGTACAGCTGTCTTTGCACGGAACACTCGTTCTGACTTATTCGAAGAAATTGACAATGGCCCGAGTTTGAAAGTAATGCATGGGAGTATCATCCGTTTTCCCGAGAAAGATGGGATGCGGAGCTGATCCAGTCGGTCATAGAGTTTTGTGATCAAGCTGAGGCTGAGCGACGCGTTGTGCAATCTCATAGTGATGGTCTCCATTTCTGTCTCCGTGACAGCTCGCAGGATGTGGGAGGTCAGTGGCTGGCTGAACACACTGATGCGGGCTGGGAGACAGCTATTAAAGCTTCCTGATTTCCCAGTCCATGCGAGAATGCTCGTGTCTCCTGAACTCGTCACAAGCTGCGACAACAGTCGTTCAAGTGCTTGGTCTCCCTCACCATACACCACCGGCAAGGACATCGAAAATATCCCCAGTAGTGAATATGCCTCATCCTCCAAGAGTGTTGTCTCTCGTCTTGATGCTAGACATAACTTCTCCCGTATATTGTCTAGTCCAGGCTGGAGTGCCATCAAGGCTTGCGCCGAGATCCCTGTTGCCTCCTCCATCTCTGAGAGAATTTCGGGTGACTCCTTGTGGTTGGGAATGTCGAGATTTATATAGAGCGTCCAGTCTTCGTTGTAAAACCGGACCACCTTTGACACATGGTATTCCTGAAATGTCCACACACAGGAGTTCCAGATGCTCTTCACGAGATCACCACACCGTGACAGAGAGTGAACACCACGGAGTAATACAAGCGTCTGAGTGGCACCCTGGTACCACTTGAACATGGAAACTAACGAAGTGCGTGGTACTCCATTTGTCTCTACTGTGAGGACAGTGGGTGCCACAAGCGTAATGCAAGTGACAAGAGGAAGGTATGTGCCTAGTGGGAGGTACTCACTAGGTCTGAGGATAGAGGTTGCTAGCTTGACGAGTGGAGGTGTTTATAGAAGCAAAGAGGAGATGCTTGTATAAGAGAGAGTATAAGAACTGAGGAGAGCGATACAGGGTGAGTTCTCCTCTATAGTGTTCAGGTATTGTTTGTACCTGTATGTCTCTACTCTAGGGTAGGTAAAGATAAGAGATAGGAATGAGTCATATCGTATCACGAATGATAAGAGTCCTATCTATAGCCAATAGCAATAATGGCGGTTATCTATGATGTCATATGATGAGTAATATGTGATAGTGTACTCAGACCTATTGTCTGAAGGTCTGGACCATTGATGTAATCAGGTCTAGAATCTGGGTTATGGAATAGAAGAGCAGAAAGCGAATACCCAGATTTGTATGCATCTATTGAGGGCTTGTTAATTTATAGTTGTGAATTTGAGTATGGGTCACTCACTGTGAACACATGAGGGTAGTTGAATGGAATAGTCCTCATGCAAAGTTGTGCACTCAAAGGCAACAGGTATACTGCTCTTTCGAATCGTAAAACATACATGCCCAAGGAGACGATCCGCTGTATGCAGGTCCTCTCGTGCTTTGTCCAACACAAGGTGATTGTATTGAAGGGTTAGCGTGTTGCGATGGATGATCTCAAGCGCAAGGTTCTTTCATGTGAGTCATACTTGTCGATCAGTGCGTGCTGTCACAAGTAAAAGATACGCTTCTGCAGGATCATTTGGTGGGGGTACTATAATATCGGATTCCTCCTCAAAGTTTGTATTGGAGTCATAGTGCAATTCAAGACTTGCTTACCTGCATGTTTGCATCTGACATCACATCCCTGCCATCTTCATCAAAATCATCTTCACATGCCGTGTTGCCGTCTGCTGGAGCGGTGGGGTCCGAGAGACTGGGATGGTAACTACTAGTAGTCATGTATGACTGGGAGATAGTGTTGTCATATAGGCAAGGAAACAGAGATAGGTGGAATATATCGTCTGTCTCTTGCTTGGGGAGAGCTGCTTGATGTGCTTTGTGACTAGGAGCACTGGTTGCCTTATCATCATGTATGCTGAGCTGGGTGGCCATCACGACAGTGACTGGTTGAAGGGTGAAGGTATGTACGTCAGCATTGCTTGTAATTCGTGTCATGAGTTTACCCTCACTTACTGGCATGCCCCAGGCGAAAACCAATCGCAGCAATTCAAAACTGATCAGTTGCCCTCAATGTGGGAAGAAATTCCATACTGAGACGAACATTCTTCAGCATATGAACCAGCCAATGGGTTCTTGTGGTTCTGCAACTCAGAGCTGGCATGAGGAATGTCCTCAACAAACACCCCTTGGAAATACAGTAGCACACCTGGCCCATCTGTCAACCAACAAGTTCGCTTGCTGAGTCTCAACGAGAACATACCTTTGGATCAACTTGATGACTGGGACCTGAATCATCCATCTCCTAGAGCACCTGAGACTGTACTGGGCATACCAGACTCCACAATGGACATCCAAGAAGAGATCGTGCACCCTACTAGCAGATTTATAGAACCTTATGAAGGCTGTAGCAAGGCATTTCCCGGTGGAAATACCTTCATGGACACATTCCGTGATGATCAATATGCCAACAAGAGGCAGGAAAATTTATACTTCCCTTTCGCATCACGCAAAGAGTGGCAGTTCGCCTCATGATTGCTACGTTCAAGGCTGACTTTGACTGTCATTGATTCATTGTTGGTGCTAGACATCGTACATCAGGTTTTCTTCTCGTCTTCTTGTGCTCATCATTGTTCAGCTCCAAGACATCCCTCTCTTTTTTTCACACTGGAAAGCAGCTCTGCTCTCAAGCAGAAGTCCTCCTCTCCAGTCCGGCTTGGCTGTGTGAAGAACTGAAGCCTGAAAGTCCTGTTAAACAACCCATCTGACTCTTTTATCGCCAACCCCTTGAATGCCTTCAGTCACTCCTTAGCCACCCAGTACTTGCTCCACACATCTCTTTTGTTCTGCGCAAGGTCTGGACATCTGTGGCCAAGATATGTCATATCTACAACGAGTGGTTAAGTGGGGACCGGGCTTGGAACATTCAGGTAATAGGTTCAACACAATCCTTTGATATCAATCTAACCCACCTCGCAGTGTGCCCTTCCTGCTGGTGCAACCAGTTTGGGCGTCGTTCTAGCATCAGATAAGACAAACATTTCTGTCATGACAGGCAACTGTGTGGCATACCCGGTTCTCATTAGCCTTGCGAATATTGATGCAACATATGCAGCAAAATCTCGCTTCACAGCTATCTTCTTCTCGCCCTCCTTCCCATCCCCAAATTTGTCCACAAGGAAACCTGCATCTGTGGACTGCTCAAGGATCAACTCATCCACCAAGCACTCAACCATATCCTTGCTCCTCTCAAGACTGCAGCCACTGTAGGGGTCATGATGAGCGACCCAGCAGGAAATTTATGGTACTGCTACACACTGTTAGCCTCGTGGATCGCAGACACATCAGAAGAGTGCCTCCTTGCTAGAACAGGTCCGAAGGTATCCCTGGTCACAACCGCCATGTCTAAGCATTTTGGCGATTCCTTCCGTCACCCTCTGCACACTAGCCAAACTACACTTTCGGCCATTCGGACTGCATGTGCTGAACAGGATCCCTCGGACTACAAGAATTTCTTCAAAGTAACCAGACATCTCGGCTTGAATGGTGTCATCGACCCTGTCTGGATTGACTGGCCGCTCTTCAAACCCTGCAAATTCATTACTCCTGAAGCTCTTCACCATTTCTATCGGTTCTCCTGGGATCATGACGTCAAGTGGTGCATCGCTGTAACCGGAGCGACTGAACTCGACTTCTGTATCTCTTTGCTCCAAACTCCCATTGGATATCGTGCATTCAAGAATGGTGTGTCAAAGTTGAAGCAGGTCATGGGACATGATCACTGTGCCATTCAGCATTACATCATTGGCATTATTGCTGGTTCGGTTCCGTGACGCTTCCTCATCGCCATATGTTCGCTTGTCGATTTTCGTTACTTGGCCCAAGTGCTGGTGTTCACAGATGATTCACTCATCAACATTGCAAAAGCCCTACAGGACTTCCACAATCATAAAGATGCTATCACACGGGCTGGCGTGTGAAAGGATTCTTGGGAGATTCCCAAGTTGGAGCTACTTCAAAGTGTCGTCCCAAGTATCCATCTTTCGGGTGCAGTCATGCAGTGGTCTGCAGATCCCACTGAACATGCCCATGTCCAAGAGGTCAAGGTTCCAGCCCGTGCCGGAAACAATCGCGACTACTATAATCAGATCATGTGCTACCTTGACCATGTGGAGAAATGCTTTCGCTTTGACATCGCTACCTACATTGAGTCTCAATTGGGCTTGAACACAGAGCTACGAGACGTCGACAATGACACAGCTTTCGAGAAAAGTGATGAGCACGAACCAGATTCGGAAGATGACCTTTTCTTTGCAGCCGTCACCCAGCCTACTGTCAACTACTTCATGATCACTGACAAACTTGCATCCAGCTCTATCCCCAATGTCATAAAGCCACATCACACCCTGTCGAATATCACTACCACTTTCCACCTCGCCAGCAAGCCATCTTTGAGACTCAGTGTGAACGAGGTAGCCGCTATGTTCAAGCTTCCAGACCTTTGTGAAGTCCTAGCAGAATACCTATATGGCCTTCAGTTCGGAACACCACATCTTGTGTCGGGGGTCAGAGGTTGGCAGAACCACACATTGCTGTTTGATCGCCTTCAGATCGGGTACAAAGTCCGTGTCCAGCAAATGTGGTACTATGACAAGCATACTCCCGATGCTCCACAAACATTATGTGCTCTACCTCCTTCCACCACTAACCCACATGGTCTGTATGACACTGTTATCATCAACACGGACCCGGATAGTGATTGGCCGAGATGAGGTCTAGAGGGTACATTCTATGAATTATACCAACACAATCACCATAACTTGTCCCACAGGCCATGCAGTCACCCAACTTCGCTTGATATTACATCCCTTGCACATGGAACTGTTGGCCATTTATGTCCAACGCTTCAACATTGTCCTGCAACAGAGGAATACGAGCGACATCAATGCCAAAACAGGGATACATTTGATGCGGCACACAGTCTGATCTGACGGGAGCAGGATCAGGGACGTGATACCCATGACACAAATACGATCCCCAGCACACCTAATACCTCATTTCGGTAAAGAAGCACATCCATGATTGACGAATACAAGTAGCTATGAACTTTCATCAGACTTTTGGCTCAACAGATACTGGTCAAAGGAATTTTATTATGTGCTTTCCCCTAACCCCCTTATTACTCATTCCTGGCCATGTAATATGTAATGTGTTCTCCATTTAACTTGTCGATAGGATTGATCTAGATCCCAAATGATAAAGCTCATGTGATTTGACACTCCCGCCTTTTCAAACACTTGTTAGCACCAACATGTCAGTCCCGTCCACTGATATTTTTCTGGTCCCAAAGGTACTGTTTTGCTGCTACCGAATATGGCTACATCAATCAACAATCAAATTTTCGCAGCCACTAACTTTGCATGCGACGCCATACACTCTAGCATGTGTAAGTCCATCTCCACCCTGGCATCCCTGTCAAAGCTCATTGAACATACCGAAGATCCAAAGCATGCCCCCAGCATACTGGAAAAGATTGGACTGGTACCATGACCAGATGGACTCCCTCATCGACAATGATAGTTGTGGTCTGCACTGGACTCTCAGCCCCGCTGAAAGCAGATGCCTGCTTGAGGCAATTTTTCCCAACAAGGCACTATTCCCACAAATGACTGGACCCTCCGAGCTGCTGAACATGACCTGAGTACTCAACTTGTTATGGACCCAAGAGATTTATAAAAGCAGTGGCAAGAATGAGGGCGCTGAATGTTGGCACCAGTCTTCGTCAGGTCATGGGAAAGGTGCTGAGTCAAGCATGGCAAAGTTTCTCAATTGTATTTTGACAGCAGTGGAGAAGGCTGTCGGAAAGTCTGGCAGTCAATGGTTAGTTTTTTCACCACATCCCATATGCCATGTAATTGACATAGATGCTCAGAAAATGGCATGCCAACAGAGCCACGTCGCCACTCAAAGGCTCAGACACAAATTGCAAGCCCAACCTCATACTATTGCCTGCATCGGTTTCCAAATCATCAAAAGATGTTGACTGGAGGGACATTGTCATCTTCGGCAAGATCAAGTACAAAAAAAATGCTGACACCATGAAAAAATCTTACATTGAAACTGCGGGGAAAACAGCACTTCTCCTTTACGCGCAGGATGGGAGACACTCAGCACCATGTCTCTGAATTTTGGGCCATTACATTATCCTGACATTCTTTGATCGGGGTGGATCTTTTTCAACTGCAGCATTTGATATCCATGAAAATCCTGAAGTTTTCCTATGTATTCTACTTAGTGTCTCCATTGCTTCATTGTCCAACATTGGGTTTGATGAGACAGTCTTTTGGGATGGTGGCAAGAAGAAAAGGGCATTGGTTGCATGGAAGGGGGCCAGCAAGAGCAATGACAAGGACAACCCACTTTTATTTTTGGAACAACTGATTTTTATCTCAGATGCGTTACATGGTCGTGGCACAATGGTTTGGGCTGCTGTAATGAAGAATCCCACCTCCCAATTGCGACGATGGGTCGTCATCAAAGACTCGTGGATTGACCCCCTGCAGAAATTCACTGAAGGGAACCTGTTAGCCAGGCTCAATGATGCAAATGTGGAAGATGTACCCTCGCTTATATACGAACAACAAGTGCAGGGACCTCATCCCTCATGTGCTGGAGTGAAAATGAACATGTTGACACACTTCCTTTGTGCCCTTCTCTTGCTGTCATACAGCCATCCATACCAACTATGCATCCTCTTATGTCTTGTGACCGAGCCTTTTGGGATATCAATTATGTCTTTCTCTTCCCTCGCCGAGCTTCTGGTTGCATTCATTGATTATGTATCAAGTACGTCCCTACTTGTTCATGCCTCATGATCCCCACCACTGATAATATCTTAAAGTCCATAAAGATGCGATTGATAAGGCAAAGATCCTGCACCGTGACATCAGTTTACTGAATCTGCTTCTTGTCTTATGGAATTCTTTGGGCAATGGCAATCGGCACTTGGATTTTCTCAATGGTCTACTGCCGGACACCCATACACACCTGCGAAACAAGATGAAGGACATCATGTATCGCGGCCTTCTCGCAGACTGGGGTTATGCTGTTCCACTCGATACCTCCCGAACTCAAGCTGAGCCTGTGTAACTCCACAATCAACGCCTTCCAACCCTTATTGTAATCTACTCCCAACCTCTCCTGTGTCACCACCTAGTAACCAGCCCTCTGAGATGGGTGATGACTGTGTCACCATTTGCATATCTGTTCCCGGTCAAGATGAGGAGTGAATCATATGTATCCCACTCTCTAAACTTTGAGTCAACCATGACATTGTACTTTTCATGGGAAGGGATCCCCCATCAGATCAATCTCAGCCGTCAATTGATACAAACCCCCTCTATCGTACTGTAGGGTTTTCCCTTCACAAGATGACAAGGATTATGCTAACCAAGGTCTTCTAGGGGACATGGTCATGAATGGCCGCAGAACTCGTGATGGCTGGTCCCAGAAAACTGGTTTCCCACACAGCTGGTCACGACCTCGAATCATTATTTTATGTCCTCCTCGGAATCTGTGTGTTGTTTGATGCGCCCTACCGCCTCAAACCCGAACACGAGCTCGCTCAGTGTTTTGATCTTTACTTTAATATGTTTGAGCCAAGCATCCTGAAGACTGTAACAATCCAGTCTCAATTTGGCTGGTCATTTCAGATCCTGCAACACATCTCTCCTTACTTTCAGCCCCTGATCCCCCTCCTCAACACTCTGCAGGAACAGATTATCCAGCAGATTGATTTCAAAAATAACTCGTTCTACACTGGTAGTCCAATCACACATGACGAGATGAGCAAAGCACTCATCGAAGCATTGTGTGGCATTGACAACAAAGGTTGGGTTTGGACTCAGCCAACTAACAATCCAGACCCTCAGGCTGCTATCAACACTGAGTCATTGAGTGAGACTGGGCCAGACTCATCTGATGATGCATTGGGCCAATCAGAATACGATGGCTCTTCAGATCTATCAGACGCTAGTCTGTCTACACACAGTCACACACCCCCATGGATGCCATGCCTGTCCTCCATTCATCAAGTCAGTGGGCCCGGTTTTACTTCAAGTGCCAGCTCTGATGGTACTTGCAGGCGACTTTTCAACGATGTGGACTACCCTGACCCAGACTATCGGGCTGCAAAACGTCCACGACCCACACCATCTTGCTGGAATGCAACAGCCAGTCTGATGCTTGCACCAACAGGTCCCGTAACTCATTGTTTCGCATCTACTGCACCCCTTCCCAGACGTAATCCTGATAGTTGAGACTTGTTACCACCCTGCCACGTTCAAGTCTTTACCATCGATTTCACGAGTACTGCCATATACACGATTAGTCAGTTTGAGTAAGAGTACAGTGGATTAGAACGCATGTTGTTGTTTGATGTAGTAGTTTATTTGTTTGTTTTTTGAACGGACAAGTTTGTGACATTTACTTCAGCAGAGTTGGCATGTGGCTTTCTGATTAAAAACCTGGCCTATAATGATGCAAATTCCCCACCCCCAGTACCTTCACCATCTGCTGAAGCTGAAGTCACTGCTTCCCAACCTACATTGTGATTATGCCTCCTAAATGCAAATCAACTTACAACAATTCAGATGTTGAGCTGTCTCAGGCCAATATGAACAAACAATCTTGGGCAGAAGAGCTTAGTTCTGGTATGGTTTCAAGGGAATACTCTTTTCATTCCTAATCTGGCGTCTTCAGGTGAGCT
This sequence comes from Boletus subcaerulescens, assembly GCA_038090555.1. NCBI lineage: Eukaryota > Fungi > Basidiomycota > Agaricomycetes > Boletales > Boletaceae > Boletus > Boletus subcaerulescens. The sequence continues at coordinate 40,765 of JBBPNA010000182.1, read as the reverse complement.
GGAGAAAGGAGTGAGGTGCTCTTCCTGCAGAGGGAGGGGTAGTGGGGGTCAACTCACGCAGATGAAGAATTTCGAATGAGTGCAAACTGCTGTGGCACCCAGATCAAAACACCTCAGCGATCTTGATGCCGTGACTGCAGGGTGCGAGCTTAACCCCATGGCTCCCAGTCAGCCTCCTATGGCTCAGGCTCCATCCAGCAAACCACGGCCAAAGCCCTGACTCAAAACTAGCACTAGAGGCTCAGCCTTGAGTGCCCTGCTGCCGTCTACCATCCAAGCCTCTTTCAGCTTAGCGGCTCTGAGTGGACAATTTGGATTCAGGTTGCCTGACCTTGGATCTCAGTGCAGCCTAGACTTGTCATCAACCTTGTCTGGGCCCTGGTCTTCCCATGAAGGCTCAACTTTCTCTGCCAGTTCCCATGCTTCCACCGCTCCGACTTCCCATGCCAACTCAGTCTGTCCCTCATCCCAAGGAGATCATGACGCCATCCAGCATGCTCATGGTCACTCTTCACACCTCAAACAGCTGGCCCATGCATCTCAGTCCGGTGTAGAGGCTCCTTGTCATATTTCTTGAGTAACCAAAGATGTCATGTGCCAACCACCAGCTTCCCATCTCAGTCAGTGAAGCATTCAACCCGAGTCCCAAGAGGATCAAAGACAACCAAGTATGCCCAATTTTGCTGAAGAATCCACGACTCCTCCTCATCGTTCTGAGGACTTAGATGATCCACTGTCCCCACCTCCATGTCTGCTGGGTGTGCAGCACACAGCATCGTTCTATCACATCCCACTCGATAGATCCAGACTCCATGACCACACCCTTTTCGCGACTCCTGATGAAGATGGGGACCATGTCTGCCAGAACGACAATGATATGCCAATTGATGAGACATCACCAAGTGAGGACAATCGTTTTGCTGAATCCGTCCTGCGGGGATGTCACAATCCATATTTCTCCTGACTGGTCTAGCTCTGGAGGAGGTACGGAGGTGTCGAGGTAAGAGTGTACCGGAGCTATTTGAGGTTACGAGTCAAGTCTGAGTTTGATGGACCGAAGTCCATTTGGACAAGATGCGTAGGAGGTGCCGACGTGGGTTACTGACTAGCAGCGATGCCCGGAGTTGTCGGAGGGTGGAATGACCAGAGGAGCGGAGTTGTTGAGGACATCAGTGCAGGACTTATGTGTCGCGCCCTTGCTAGACTCACTGGTCCTTGTATTTCGGAGGTTCGGGTGAAGGTTAGGAAGAGGTGTATATAGACGGAGGGTTGGGTATGATAGACGAGGGTATGAATAGTAAGGTGAGGAGGTCGGACAAGATTAGGATAGTTTCGACGAGATATTCATACTGCTACTACGATGGAGAATACAGAAGTGTTATATACACTAAAAGTCTGGAGGAGATCTGGGTCCATAAATACTGCGTGAGGTGATGTACATAGGAGCAGAATGATGATCAGAGCGGAGCACGGAACACAGTCGGGGCGGGCTGTACCAATTGACAGGCGAAATACAAGCTAGAGCTGAAGGGGGTTGATTAGAGGTACAGAATTCGGAGGTACAAGTCTGAGGTATGTCCATTGACTTGAGGTCAAAGGTACTCTGAGGTATTCCGGAGTTGGAACGGAGTTGGACTTGTCAAGTATCTTGGTCTGAGGTAAAACAGTATTCCAAGGTATTCCAGAGTTGGCCGGAGTTGGACTTGGTGGATTTCTGGGTCATGACAGGGGAGGTAAGTATGCAAACATGGTTGAATTCCTTACTAACCATTACTATCTGGTAATGTAGAGAATGCGCATCCATACCCACAGAGTCAGGACCGTGTCTATTACCAGAACTACGACAACATTTTTATGGATGAGACAACACCTGGCAATAACAATTATCTTACCGAGTCCTTCCCTCAGGGAGGTAAGTATGCTGACCATCTTCAATATTTCACTAATGTTGGGTGTCTTAGAGGGTGCTTATGTGCACAGATGGAACGAGGCTCACGATTCTTCTATTGAATGTAAGTAACTTACAGTCGGATGTTCATGTTACTGACAAGTTGTTTGAAAGGTTCTAGTCAGGTCCCGCCATATAGCAACAGTCAGTACTATCGCGTGTAAGGAGCACAGTTAACATCTAGTCCATCAGATCAAGGCTCCATGAATAACCATGCTGGGGATGTTGTGCCAACCAGCCGACGGTGGATGCACAGACAGAGTGATCCTTCCAATACTGAATGTGAGTAACTCACAGTTGGACGTTCGTGTTATTGATAAGTTATTTGAAAGACTCTGGTCAGGTCCCATCACATAGTCAGTACTCTCACATGCAAGGAGGGTAGCTAACATCTAGTACATCAGATCAGGGCTCCATGAATAACCACGCTGAGGATGTTGTGCCTACCCGCCGATGGCAGACGCACAGACAGAGCGAGCCTCGTGATACTGAATGTAGGTAACTTTCAGTTGGATGTTCATGTTACTGACAAATTGTTTGAAAGACTCTGGTCAGGTCCCGTCACATAGCAATGGTCAGTACTATTGTATGCAAGGAACATAGCTAATATCTAGTCCACCAGATCAAGGCTCCACAAATAGCCAAGCTGAGGACATTGTACTTGCTCATCAGTGACAAAATCATGCCCCCCGCCTCCCTAGCAGCTCTCAGTTAGCTTCTATTCAGAACCAGCGAGATCCTCAGCCTCAAAGCACTACTCGTCCGCCCCCCGCTTCATCACAACCATCGGGAACAGCCAACCAAGCCCAAAGTACAATGCATCCCCCCTCTTCATTGCAACCATCAGGAATGGTCAACCAAGTCCAAAGTGCGACACATCTCTCCTCTGTTCCATCACAGTCATTAGCAATGGACAACCCACCTGTGGTGCCAGTCAGTCCTGCGACAGAAGGCGCCGAGCCTTGGCAGATACAATTTTACAAACCAGCAGTTCAAGACATACTCGAACGTGCCAAAGAGTTCTCTCATTGCAACGCTGCATCTGTAAATGCATTTCCGCTCCGTGGTCAGTTCAATTGACTCACTGTAGAATACGTGGAAAAAACTATTAGTGAAAGACGATCACATGGCCTACTGGTCAGCAATGGCAAGTTTGTCAGTATCCCTTGCTACGCACACTAACCAATCTGTTTTTAGGTTGGTGGCCTCACTACATGAATGAAATATGTAGACTGGTAAGTTTAAATGGTCCCTGTCACAATATACTTGAGGTCCCTTCATAGCTTTGGGAGGGTCTTGGGAACTGGTGTTCGGTGCTGAGGAAAAGGGCTTGTGTGTATGTCACTCAACGCTACCAATGGGATCCCGACAACTGTCACCATGTAAACTCTGAGATTGCAAAGGGCCTCCTCGGAGCTCAGGGCGCATTCCTGAGGAATGGTGTCGATGAAGATGTAGGTTATTTACACCTCACTTACCCTATATTTAAATCCATTGTCAGGGACATACAAATAACCTTGCCCACCCTGCTCTCGCCGGTCTCGTTATTGATTTTTTCTATGCAGGTCCCTCATTGCTCGGTATATGGTTTTTGGAGGTATTTGCAGCAGAAGTACCCAGGGTCACAGTTGCTATTGCAGCGACAGTGGTAACATTCATTTTGGAAATGAACATTGTCATGTGCTTACTGTTCGTGCAGCTGAAAGTCATTATGGATGAGATGGTGACCTCGAAATACTCGGTCTGATGAAGAAATGTGAAACATCCACGATTCACACCAAAAAAAACCAAGGAGCTTCGAGTCCAGTGGGCTCGCCAAGGAAGGTATGTACTCCCATCCTGTTATTCAACTCGTGCTTATTTCCATAGCAATTATACAGAGCATGAGACTATTATGACAACATCGACTGGTTTTGATGTTGCCCTTGACTAATTTATTTGTATCCCTGTGTTCCTGAATTGTTGGACAGTATGTCATACTTCCTAGTAGGTACATGCTAATGTAAATTGAATCCTGTCCCCTTTCTGAGATCCTGTCTGATCCTGGCTTGAGAGATAACAACAAAACTACCAGATGTGATTTACAGTACCCATATTGTCTGGAACAGGTAGGGCCCAGTTTGGGACAGACTGTCACAGACTGTAATAGAAGTAACTTACAATATCTAGGTTGCCTGAAACAGAGTTGGGCCCAGTTTGGAATAGGGTTGGGACAGACTTGGACAGTTCATGCCAGTTGGGTACCTTGCTGTAGGTCCCTGGGAGGTTGGGATATTGTCCAATACTGTCCAGCTCTGGACTGTGGTAGATAGGTTTACTGATGCAGGCGGGGTTGTTGCAAGATGCACGGGGGGTGTTGCAATATGTGCAGTGGGCAGTGATGAAGCAGGTGCAGCCGGCAATGTTGCAAGGTGTGTGGATGGTACTCTTTCAGGGGGTGCAGGTGGCATTGCAAGACCAGTGGTGACCTGTGTCGCATCCGATGCACTATAAGAATGCGTGGATGAAGAGTTGGACTGCTGCTCATCTTCCCTTCGCTCTCCGGTTCCTCCACCTAACTTGTTGTTGTCCTTGCCTTCAGCATCCAAGTAGTCTTTCCCCACCCTTTCTCCATTGTCACCAAGCTTAGGCTCTTCTTTGGCCTCTTCTGACTTGTCGGCAGGCCATTCTGATGGCTGTTTTGTTGATGTAGAACTGTTGGCATCTTTTTGCTTGTGTAAGTTAAGTTCGAGCACATTTGTTGGACACATGCTCACCAAAAACCTTGGACAAAAATCCACCATAGGCCTCAACTACCTCAATGTCAAAGTTGGAATATAGATCGCCAAAATCATATCCATCCTTTGTCTTTCCAACATGCAGACTGAAATGGACAATTTGTTAGGTAAAAATGTGTCATTCAAAGTCATCACCGACCTCATAATAATGTTCTCGCCTCCAGGGGAAAGAGGGTCTGGCCCGCCCATCAGAACACTGAACGTCCATCCTGTCTACTTGGCCAGGTGCTCAAGGACACATTGAAGAGCGGTGCTGCACTGCTGGATGTTGCTGTTTCATTGATCAGAACAATACTGACTCGGACAGCGTGAGTGAACTAATGCTTACCTGCATAGCGTGGATGAGTCCAGCTCATCATCACTGTCCATATCTGTTGTGGAACCAGTGCAGTCTTTGCTCTTCATGGCTTGTTTTTGCTCTTCGCTGAGTCAGATGAACTCCTCCTTGACCTCAGGTGACTTGTTGTCAAAGATGTTGCGAGTTTTCTTGTTGACCTCCATGATCAACATGCCAGGTTCAATATGGGGAAGGATGCACATTTTGTAGTGAGCATTCGAGTACAACTCACAGGGCTTCTTAGCACGAGTCTTGTTTTTCAGAAGGTTGTCCATAATTTTGCAAGTCTTGTTGTTAGCAGCGTGATTGAGCCCAGCACCGTTGTGCCAGTGCATCCAATGACGGATTTGCTGTTGGTGACAGAGGACTGCCTGTGCAATGGTCTTTCTCTGCTCCTCTGTCAGTTGGGTATCTTCTGTCATGTCGGGGAACAAGATGTGGTGCTCTGGCCATTTTTTAGCCCACTTCTGGAAGAGGATCAGCCATCGCTTGGTGTAATGTTTGCCACCTACTTGCTTGAACATGACAAGCTCTTCCTCGAGGAAGGCTTTCTGTTCATCGGTGGTCCATGGTGATGGCATCTTGAGGGCATCAGTGATGAATAGGTGTCAATCAATTAAATGATACATACTTTGTAGATCGAGGGATGACGTGTGCAAGAGGGTTGTAATGACTATATGTAGAACAGACAGGCATAGACAAATGCTTGTCCGCAAGGCTATGAGACTATAAGAGCTTGTGTTCAGACTGGAGAACACATGGAGTAAACAATACACACGTACAGAGGGGACGTGTTATCAGATGGGAGTAGTAGACACGGGTTAATAGATGCTCGTTCGCGAGGCTATGGGGTTATAAAAGCTCGTGTTAAGACTGGAAAATACACAGAATAAACAATAAAACACATACAGAGGGGATTCGTTATCAGATGAGTGTAGACACAGGCTGATAGATGCACATCCATGAGGCTATGAGGCTATAAAAGCTCATGTTTAAGACTGGAGAACACAGAGTAAACAATGAACATGTACAGAGGGGATGCATTATCAGACAAGCATAGACACAGGCTGATGGATGCACGTCTACAAGACTATGAAGTTATAAAAGCTTGTGTTAAGACAGGAGGACACATAGAGCAATAAACACGCACAGAGGGGACACGTTATCAGACAGGTGCAGACATGGGCTGATGGATGCATGTCTGCAAAGCTATGAGACTATAAAAGCTCATGTTAAGGCTGGAGAATGCACGGAGTAAACAATAAACATGTACACAAGGGACACACTTTCAACATTCAATGTGTACACGAAGGATGCATTTTCAGCTGTCAACGCCTACACATGAGATGCATAGTCAGCTGCATAAGGCCATATAGTAAGCATGATCGCAACGGAATAAGATAGATGACAAACCTGAAGCTGTTCCAGGGTGGTCGACCTGAAGTAGATAGATCACTAAGGTTGTTGGGTAGTCAAGTCAGTATCACTATCGAGATTGAACCAAATGAGCTTGCCTAATTTGCCAGTAAAAATGCTAAATAATACCTATTGCAATGTTATGTCTGGCACGGCTTGGTACAGTAGTAGGCCCCTTTGTTCCTTTTTGCCTATGTCTTCGCCCTCCATTGCGTTTAAGAGGAGATCCTCCAATACTTTTAACACTGTGTACATGGCTTGGGAAAGCAGGCTCTTGGTGGGCAAGTAGTCTTTAGTATATCTGTGTTCTGACATTAGTTTCCTCATTTCCTCGTCGAGCTTCTCAACAGCGGTAAGAGTGTCATATATAGTGCTGTACTCTCCGGTGGAAATATACTCTTTGCAGAGAACATCCATGTGCTGACGCAGGGACTGTCTGATAATCTCTTTAAGTTTTGCCTGAAGCTGCTTTTCAGAGCCGTTTGATCTTTTCTTTTCATCAGTACATTGTTGACATGGTTGGATATGTCAATGACACCTACCATTTTCCAGGCTCCGAGTCATGTGTACCTTCATTTCTCTTAATCCTGGGTCTGCTGGCACTGTTATACCAGTAGTTAGAGCCCAAAAAGCAAGCAGTATCAGTAATGTGGAGATGGACTTACCATTGTGAAAGCTTGAGGCTTGTCATGAGCGTTGGATGGCCTAAACGTAGAGAGGATGCCTGTGCAGTGCTACCGGTGTGGCAGTACATTTCAGTGACTTAGAGCAATGACATGAGAGAGTAGAAAGGACACATACCAGCTTGCATTCTTGGATGTAGTGAATTCTCTGTGCTTGGCTGCCAATTTCTCATTGATTGTAGCCTTGTTCCTTTGAAAGAAAGTCATTGAGTATCACCTGTTTGCACCAAAGACAGTGAGGAGGCACCACTACTTTTCATAATACTTTGCTCAGTAAGCATGAGCAGCGATTACTCTCTCTTCCGGAGTGTTGTATAGCTTGGGGCAGCCCATTGGCAACTGTAGCGAAACTTGATGCGAACTGTGTGACTGCATTAGATGAGATTAATGTGAAGGCAACGTGAACAATGCAAGACATACAAAGTGAACCAAATATGGTACAGTGAAATAGGAAGTAATCTTGGGCAGAAAGTTACGGTGCACGCTATAGGAGATTTATTCGTCCAAACATTTCTGTCTCTTGCTACAGCCATTCAAGTCAGATATCAGTCTGGAAATGAAACCGTTGGATGTCCTCTCAGTTGCTTGCAGTGTCGACAGGCTCAATGAATCACACAGCATAGTGCCGTCAAGTAGTATATATTGTGGCAGTAGCCTACAACAACTCATGTCTGTGTGTCAACCTTTCGCTCAGATACCTCGTCGGCTGAGACTTTGAATGCATTGAACACCAACAGACTCATATTCATGACGGTCTGAGGGTTCTATTAGGATGTTAGTAAAGGGTACAATAGCTTTTGCTACATTGCCTTTTCGGCACCGTGTGACCTACCACTGCACCTCACCGCCATTCGACTGGAGGTAAGCTACACTATCACATTTGTTCCATCCCTTTCATTTACTTACCAAGACTAGTTCACTCTATCTAGTTGGCCACCTCCCGGTCATTCTAACAGGAAGGTACATGCCAGACCCAAGCTGATCATTGACCAAAAGAACGGTATTCCAGTGTGAATGACGGGTATGTTATGGTTTGCATTCCACACTGCCATTTCAACAATAAACTAGGTCCAAAGTGCATTTTGCAATACCAACGGTCAGATGACATGGGGACCTATGTAGCAAGCAGGGCAAGACTCGTACCCTGCAGGAAAAGAAAGTATTTACAAGTATCCTATTGCAAACAACAGTATGACATAGTTTGCATTCCACACTGCCATTCCATTCATAGATTTAGGTTACCTGAAGTGTGCTTTGCAATACAGGCGGTCAGATGACACGCAAGCAGGACGAGGGGCTCCTGGAGTTCGCCGTGAATGATGTATGGTCGGTTCATTTCCTATCCGCAGCACGCAAATAATGCTGTCAGATCCTTGTCAGACTTGACAAAGTGTCACTGGATCCAACACTATATGACTGCTTGCTCAGGGACCCCACATGATTGTCTGGCCCATACATCACATTCGTCTAACCCTGCAGCAAATTCAATGACAGGGGAGGGTATATCCGCTCCAAATCTTTTCCACACTCGTGCCAAGATGGGTGTGGTGGAGCAACCTTGTCATGAGTCTGATGAAGACCAATGACAGTTCTGATGGGTGTCATATCCCATTCCAACCCCTACTTGGCCACCTCTGTACACCTCCATACACCTCTGTACATCTCCGACCAACTCCAGGTCAAACCTCCAACAAACTCCCTTAGGAGTTCACCTCCACCTTAGGAGTTGATCTCCACCCTTAGGAGTCAATCCCCACTCCATTCCCTTAGGAGTTCCCTTAGGAGTTCATCTCCGGGAATCAACTCCTTAACCCCTATCCAGAAAACCTCGGACTTGTACAGGAGATTCATTGAACATGCATGGAGTTGTAACTCCGGACTTGTTCCTTCATTAACCTCTCTTGGTTATAGTCTGCATTTTACCTGTCGATCGGTACAGCCTGTCCTGGCTGTGTTCCATGCTCTGTTGATCATCATTTTCTCCCTATGTACATTGCCTTCATGCATTAGCTTTGGACCCAGAATTCCTCCAGGTCTCTACCGTATATAATCCCCTGTATTTACTCTGTTGTACCTTCAGTACAAATATTGACAATGATTCTAATTCACCTTATTTTGAGTTTGGCTTCCATTACCACCTTCCTCTACTCTGAAATACGAGGACAGTGAGCTTGGCATGGGCGCGACACATAAGTCCTGTGCCAATGTCCTCAACCCCTCCGTTTCCTGATAAACCCTCCTCCGTAACTCTGAATGCTGCTGTCAGTCAATGACCAATGCCAGATCCCCTATACCTCATCTCTGAATCCCCTATACCTCATCTCCGACTGGACTTTGGTCCATACCCTCTGGACTTTTAGCCCCTATCCCTTCAGACCTCCTGGACTTCATTCCACACCTCCGGAGTTTTAGCCCCTATACCTTTGGACCTCCGCCAGACTTGAATTTGGAGGAATTGGACTCTAACAATGGGGATGTCGGCGGTAGCTCTGGCTCGCCATTGGTGTCGAGTGAAGGGAATTTGTCTAAGGGTATAGGCATGGGCACGGCACAACAGTCACCAACATCCAACCATTCGCTTATATCCATGACAATGGGTGCGAGTGAGATCGGGCATGGGACAGCATCCCTAACGTCGAATCATTTGCCGTCTTCCCTCCCGAGCCTTCTACCAACTACTGTACAGTATCTATGGTACTGTTGGATGTCAGTAGGTGAAATACTATTTTTGGGAGTAGCACATGTAATTCAGTATCACTGTTGCCAGCTACAAGTCGGTGTCCCAGCAAGCCTTCTCAAGCACTCCACTTCAAGCAACTTGATGGGTCCAGGGTTGATCGAAAGAGAGATAGTCTACAGGACGGCAAACAACGATACGACATAGTTTGCATTCCACACTGCCATTCTTAGGTCTTACAAAGCGCATTTTGCAAAATGAATGGTCAGATGACATGGGGACCTATGAGACTCATACCCTGCATGAAAAAAAGTATTTACGATTATCCTAATGCAAACGACGGTACGACATCGTTTGCATTCCACACTGCCATTCCATTCATAGATTTAGGTTACCCAAAGTGGGTTTTGCAATACGGGTGGTCAGATGACACGTATGTGGGCGGGACAAGCCACTCGTACCCTGCAGGAAAAAGTATTTACAAGTATCCTAATGCAAACGACAGTATGACATGGTTGCCCAAAGTGCACTTTGCAATACAGGTGGTCAGATGTCATGTATGCAGGCAGGACAAGCCACAATCCTGGGCTCCTGGAGTTCACCGTGAATGATGTATGGTCTGTTCATTTCCTATCCACAGCATACAAATAATGCTGACAGATCCTTGACAGACTTGGTAAAGTGTCACTGGATCCAACGCCGTACAACCGCTTGCTCAGGGACCACAGGATTGTCTGGCCCTTGCATCACATTTGTCTGATCCTGCAGCAAATTCAATGACAGGGGAGCCTTCTACCAGCTACCGTGTAGTATTATGGCACCATTTGATGACGGTAGGTGAGAAACTCTTTCTGGGAGTTGAACATGTAATTGAGTATGAGCAGCCTTGCCAGCAATGAGTCAGTGTCCCAGCAAGCCCTCTCAAGTACTCCACTTCAAGCCACTTGATGGGTTCAAGGTTCACCAAGAGAGAGATAGTCTACAGGACAGTAGTCATAAAGAACAACATCTCAGAATCTGGTCTAACGCATCTGGATTACTTTGCATATCCAAAAATCATATACAGCTCCCAACATTCATAAAAGGAACCAGACGTTGAATCCCACCATGCCAGCTCCTTCAAGTTTCAACCTGGTAGACATTCCCAACCCTATTGACTCCTTGCCAGATTGTGTCAGCCTTTCTACTCTCGATGATGGGCCACGACCATGCTTGATCTCAGTCAGTGGCAGTGGGTTGTACACCCTCTCCAAGACGTAACTGATTTATTCTGCTACTAGGACTACCCCCTTCTATCTTGGGCAGAGCATGATTGAGAGGATTTCCTCAGGGAATTGTTCCACTTAGAAGGGCGTAATGGCATTACTGTCTGTACAAGGTGCAAGAGCCAACCTGCGCTGTTTCGATGCAGTGACTGCCTTGGGCTCAAGATCTGCTGTAAAGATTGCATCGTATCGATGCATCAACACCTTCCATTACATCTAATAAAGATAGGCATTAGAATATAACACTCGAGTCATGTTTTGATGTCTAGGACTTAGGAATGGATGGGTTTATTCTGGACCCAAACGACCCTCAAAGATCTTGGGCCGGTCATTCAGCTTGGACATGCAATTGGAGACGTGTGCTATCTTCCCAAAGCACCTCACTCCAATGACTTCATTGTCATGAACAACAATGGAATCCATTCTGTTTCATTACGTTTTTGTGGCTGTGAAACTGCTGACATGCACATTCAACAACTCCTTCAACAGTGCTTATTTCCTGCCAGTACAGATCAGCCATGGACGGCAGCCACATTCAGCGTTCTTGAAGAGTACCACCTTCTTTCTCTGGAGTCAAAGGTCTCTGCACATCATTACTACACTGCCCTTGCTCACCGTAACAACAATGTGGGCATGGCACTTCCAAAGGTGTGTAGACCGCTCAGTGCCTAGCCTTAATTGGTGTCATTGTAACATGATTTAATGATACAGGATCGATACGAGCAGTTCATGTGCATCCTTCGTCAGTAGCGGCACCTCAAGATGCTTAAAGGAATGGGTCGGGGACATGATCCTACTGGTGTGGATAACACAAAGGAGGGAGCATGTGCCATCATATGCCCTGCATGTCCACATCCTGGTAAGAACCTGCCCGATGACTGGGAAAAAGCACCAAAGAACAAAGAGTAAGTTTTTTTTGTTTACTGTTTCCTTTGGCATGTTCTGATGTGTTTCCAGGTGGCTCTATGCTCTTTTTGTAGCTATTGATGCCAATTTCCGATTGAAGTGGAAGATCAACTCAAAAGATGAACTTGACCCAAGTCTCAGTTGAGGATGGTCGTACTTTGTCAAGGACCTTTCATACAAGTCGTATCTAAGAGAACACTCTGGTGCCCATCAAGAGGTTAGCGATGAGTCTCGAATGTAGAATGTTTGTACTGAGCTGATCATACCAAATACAGAAAAGTACATGCTCGGGACATGATGCTGTAAATGGTGCGGACATGAAGTCTGCTGTCAGCCTTGCTGCCATGGGAACAGGGCTTGTCTGCTGCACTTGTCATGAGATGAAGTTTGCGGGCGGTGTGGGGGATTTGCAGAAGGGGGAAAGGTATGTACCACAGCTTTTACATAATGTATCACTGATGTATGTTAACATTTTGCAAGATATGTCAACATGGATTATTTGTTTTTTTTTGGCACTGAGGGACACACCTGTCAAGCATATCAATGTCTCATATGACATCATCTGCCAGTGGGAGCGTCACTTATGGGAGAGAATGCTGTCATTGCCCTTGCCAATGCATCTACCTCATGCGGAGAAGACGATGGTAACTTTCATCCCGAAATTCCATCTGCCAGCTCACATCAGAGAGTGTCAATGGAAATACTTGTTCAATTATATTCAGGGTGGTGCCCGCACTGATGGTGAGGCTCCTGAACGAGGTTGGTCCACTCTCAATGCCGTGGCATCAAGCACCAAAGAGATGGGGCCAGGCAACCATCACGACACATTAGACGACCTCATAGGGGATAGTATGTAATTGGAAGAAGATAACCAGGCTTGGTAGGTATGCAAACCCTTGTCTCAGTTCATTCTTACTTACACCAAATAGGTGAATCCATTTTACGAAAAATCAAAGAAGCTATACCAGAAAGAAATGAGCATGCAGAAGAACTTGCAAGATGGAAGGTAGATATGGAAGCATGGGAGCAAGACATGTCGCGGCCGAACCCTTTTGAAGTAAAATCCTATTGTGTGTGTTGGAATTTACAGCTATCATTCACATCTGATATCCAAACTGTAATAGCGCTCACCCAAGTGAGTATATGCTTGCAGTTAGCAAATGATGATGCCAAGCTCGCTATTGACTCAGCTATGTCGCCCATGATTTCCCCCAGCATGTTAATCAACATCGGCATTGAACTTGAGGACCAACAGTTAGATTACACTACTCTGTCATGTCATCTTTGTGCTGATTGTGATTGAAGGCGCCGCCTGCATGTCGATAGCAAGAAGCTCGGTCTACATGCAACAGATCAGCAAAAAGCAAGGCTGCAAGAACATAATAACGTGCTCATGCGACAACTAGAAGCTTGGGCAGGTGTTCAAGTGCTGTATATTCCCAGAGTCATGTCTATCTGGGCTGAATGCCTCAACTCCGAGGTAGTCCCAAGACCACAGGACTTCGTTCTTGGGCTTCCATCTTTCCTTTGGCAGCAGGTTCCATATGATGTTGGCCTTGAAGAGATTGAGTGGCAGCTCCGTTTGGGCAGGCGCATGATGCTTTAAATGAACTATGACAAGTGCTCCATACCCGCTCTTATATGTTATGGTTCAAAGACAGGTTTCTACGGGGGAAAGGGGCTAATACACAGGCACACAACTACCTCAAGTCTATTGATGCCAAGGTCGATGCTAGTGTGGCAAAATACCATGCTACTCACAGCACCTTACTCAGTCTATCCCCCTTACTTCGGAAAGTGGGCTGGATGGATTCTCTCCAGTATCTTGAGAAAGATGACGTCTGGTCTATGACAGCCGGAACCAAGGACTGTGCAAGCGAAGGCTGTCGGAAGCTCTCATGGATTTGGTTGTTGTGCACTTATGATGGTGGTGGCGACATGGAAAAAGAAGATGAGGGCCTTCAAGACGGTACGCTTTCCTATGTACTACTTGTCACTAAATTGATTGGTGCCCAATGTCAGCTATCCAAATTGAGTGGTGTAAGATCCGCACTCAAGCCCACTGCTGGGCAGAGGAAGTTGAACTGCTCTTTGAGGAGCAGCAGCGCACCCTGCATTTTCTTCATTGGCAGGCTAAATGGTGGACAGATAGACAGAATCTAGTAGTGACGGACGACTCAGCAATCAACGAGGGATTGAGGTCATATGCCTTGCGACAGACAGCACTTCAGGACGAGCTTGCAAAACACTTTACACACATTTGGCACAATACAGAGAGGTATAGAAAGCTTGCAAGCAGTGATCTTGCAAGCAGTGATGGAGGCACAGACTCGGATGTTCAGATGGGGGTTGTCACCTAGGTCCTGAGCTACTGTCGAGTAATCCGTATTTTGAACACTTCATTCATCTTAACTCCTCTGCCGGACCCCTCCATTTCCCTCGTTGCCTTGCCGCCCACCATTGGCACCTGTCAACCTCCAGCGTATCATCCAAAACACCACTCAGATCTTCCATATCAACCAGTGAAAACCCAGTAACTCTGACCTTCATCAATGCTGTACATCAGCCTGCAAAGTAACCTCTTCAAGTTACTAGCACTACCATTCCTTGCAACCCCCCTTCCCCCATTTCTCGTCGCCTCATCACCCGCTGCCGGCACCTGTCAATCTCCAGCGTATCATCCAAAACGTCACTCAGATCTTCCATATTGACTAGTATGTCTGGGCAATTGGCACCATTAGGAACTGATGCTTTCAATCGACATGCTCAAGGATGCTATCATTGATCACCACCTCCTGGTCCAAAACATCCTTACAGCCCACACGTAACACTGGGACAAGTGGCGACGATGACATACAATACCAACTCCCCGGTCTGAGATCCATTTAAAGGCGAGTCAGCCATATTCTTACCGCTTGCTGTCCAAGGTGGTGAAGACACTGCAAATTTCACCTTGGGCACAGGCAGAGCCCACTTGGTGTGGGTGGAACTAACAAAGTCTGAGAGAGAGGAGCAGTTCCTCGATGCTATAGTACATTAGTTGGAGGTAAAGGTAACTCACCTCAGCCGGTGCCTAAGATGGGCGGAAACGACTGAGGTGCTTGTAAGAAAGGTGCAAGTATATATATGCTATGGGTGGAGCTATACTCATATTATGTTACCTACAATATTGCCGTGATAAACCTGAAAGAACCTTATAAGGTTTAAGCGGATAAGGGTGGCAGTACTTCCGGTGCTTCCACACTTCCGGAAGTGGTTCCGAGGTTCTGAGAGTGCAGGAATATTCTGGAAGTGGTTCCGGAGGTTCCGAGATCGGAAGGCATGGGAAAGTTCTGGAAGGGGTTCCGGAATAGGGGTTCCGAGACAGGAACACGGAACAGTCAGGACTGTCATCATTTGTCAGGAGCATCGCCTACTGGACCAGGTTATAATCCCAGCTCTCCGAATGCATACTCCCCCATATGTCCCCCAATCAATGTTTGGTGGTGCTACATCACCCTTTGAGCATTGCTGTATGCATTGTCACCAACATCCTCTCCCATGAGTCCAAGATATTTGCCTACATCACTGTCATTCTTGCCAACGTCGCCTTGGTATAGCCCCCAATCTCCATCATTCAGCCCTTTGTCACCACGGTCCTCATGGACAACCCAGTCAACATCCCCCTGGTTATATTTGGCATCCGACTCGGAGTCACTGGGATACTCTCCCAGGAGTCTGAGATATTCGCCTACATGACCATCATTCTTGCCAGTGTCGCCTTGGTATAGCCCCCAGTCTCCATCAGTCAATGCTCACTCCCTGAAGTCCAAGAGTGACAAATGACCTCGTAGACAAAACCCTTCATTGGTGCGGTTTCGCACTGATTATGTTGGGAGTATACGATGGCCTGGGATGCATGCGGGATGACAGGTGAGGTAATGGGAGTGTGTTGAGTCGTCAGAGAAATTGGGGAGGGGGAATGGGTGCTACAGGGAGTGTGGCATATACCTAGTAGGCCTACGTGGATTTGCAAAAAGAGGGGACCACAGGGGAGGCAGTTTTGCAATGTGTTCACTTCGTTGATGAGGACAGTGACCTGTACAATCAGTTTGCAAAATGGGTTCATGCAAGAAAAAGAGCACAGAGACGGTGCAATGTGCCTGTGACATCTTGCAAATTAAATTGGGGGTGTACAAGTGAGAATTGCTTTGAGTCACAAACTGCCCATGTCGTACCGGGACTCATCGTCAGCTCAGGATCTCGAGCAGTGCATCGTGCATGAAGACCATGGGGATGGTTTGCAGCGCTGTAGCACTCGTGAGACATTTTGCATGCTGATGGATTGCAAACAAGTCAGGATAACATGTTGCAATACACAATCCGAGGTGGGGCTTCAAGCAGGATGGGATGGATAGCAAAGGCAGGACTCAAGGAAGAGCAGTGCATCTTGCAAGAGATTATGGGGACGGTTTGCAGCACTGGGCACACTAATATGACTATTGTGTTTCCTGCAAAGTGGTATAACAGTAATTACTGAATATACTGCAATAAACTACCAGGACCTGGTGTGGCATCATAGGTACTGAGACTCCAATGTTTTGACTGCATAGGGTTAGGTCTTGTTAATGCAGTTATATTCGACCATGACAGTTGTACAAAGAGGTTCTACTCTGAGATCCATACTGAGTGCAAGTTCAGCATACCTTCCCACTTAAAGTTACATCATCGGTGGGTTCACCAGAGGTTGACATCTCAGATCTCAGACTTCAAGTCCCGTCCATTGAGGTTGTAGTCCACACATCCAACATGCCCAATCCCAGTGGAAAGAATGGGTACATCTCAGCCCGTAGGTCAATTGTTAGCATCCAAGCCTTAGAAGCTGGCTGATGCTCTTGAATTCAAGTACCGGATGAACTCATCAAGCCTGTCATCGAGCAATATATTGCACGTGGTTACAGCAACAAAGAGATTCTTTCCCGACTATGGGACCATTACAATGTCAACAAGTATAATGTTTCGTGAGTACAGAGACTATCTAGTATCTGGCTCATGGAACTTGATTTGAAGCTTGCTAATACTCACATCACCAGACTAGACTTATTGAAGAAAAGGCGGTCCCAGTGGGGTCTGAAAGCTGCCCGTGGCCAGCATCACACCATCATGAGCATAGCACCTCCAATTGAACAGGTGTGGGTATGGTTCCCCAACCAAGGGTCTCACAACATGAAATAAACACTACTGCAAGAAGAGAGGATTATGGTTTCAAGGTTCCTAGCATTTTTTTTTGGGTAAATTGTCACATCTTACTGCTTCCTTATCAGAGAGTTGATACTCAAATACATGAATCATCATCATCTGAGTGAGGTACAAGCACGAAAGACACGTTGTCTGAAGTGTAGTATCTTCTGGACCGCTGGTCTATACGATCTGTGGGCCTATGATCAACATGACAAGTGGCTGCAATTTCAGTTATACTTACACAATGGCCTTGAGTCTTTTTCTGGTTGGTCGAGTTTTGTTGGCTCAATGGCACCTATACTCTTGCTTGGACATGCATGCTCACCAGAGTGGATTAGGTCGCATTCTATGGCTCAAAATCTGGTGGACCAATTGAAATCCTTGTCTTATCTGTGGCTGGTACTGCAATACTGTTGTTGCACTGGGTGGTATGTAGTTAATGGATATATATATCTCATCTGATCATTGCCTGATAGCAATGCCTCTCCTTGGTCAGAGCGACCCAGGCACAGAGAACAATGGAGTTGTCAATGGCCATACAATGCTTCGTCATTTGCATGATCCACATTTGTCCCAGACACTGCAGCACAAATTTAAGAACAAACATGGGAACATAAAACCAGAAATATTTTGGAGCCAATTGCGCAAATGGTGGTCACCCGGATTTGAAGATATATTGAATTACGGAGTACACAATGGACTATACAATCTGGACGACCTGCTAGAGTGGTGAGTTGCCAATTTTTCCAGTGCTCAGCTATGCTGCCAGTGCTAATGCATGATCAAAGGCTCATATTCCATTTTCTTTTCATTCCATGGCTGCAAAGTGAGCTAGATCTCTTTGCAGAGTGTTTCAACAACTCCAAACCATGGCACAATATTCACAAAGCTCTTCCTCATGGACGACCAAATGACATCTTCTCCCACCCTGAAGATTTTGACTCAAAAGACTTCTTGGTATCTCAGACACCTTGGGTCTCATTCCAACTATTGACAAAAGGTGCAGGTCAAAGTTGATCCAGCTCTATTAGCCACTGTAAGGGAGGAATATGCACCTGCTCAGCATCCCGTCTTCCGGTTAGTACCAGATGAATTTTTTGCTCAGGTAAAAGAATTCATGACTGCACTGGGAAACCCTGTGATGGATGGAACCAATGCATGGAGCATATATACGGATCTTCTGTTTTGTTTCCGACTTCTTGAAGATCCTGATCAAATCCATGGGTTCTTCTCAGTCATTGAACAGGCTCAAGATGAGCATTTGCCTGTCATGGAGCTGCCGCCATGTGTTGACGATGGTGCAGTGGGTGCTGGCATGCATCCATTAGGATCTGATGTCTCATCCGATGCAGAGTCAGAGCAATATGAGTTTGTGTGGACAACAGATGAGGAGTAGCCTGTTGTTCCCAGTACATATCTTATAATTTGTTTCTCCCTTTCAGCATATATCTTCATATGCGAGTAGGACCATTGGCCTGGTACTGGTGAATGTAGAGATTGAAGATGTTCATCCAAAAAACACTGGCAGAAACTAGCCCATTCCAGATTCTGCCCTTGCAGCGAGTGTCTGAGTTATGACGACATGGATGATCGTGGTATAGACAATGTTGCCAATGTTGTAATGAACTCCATCCATCACCCACACACATACTGTTGTTCCGTGCATCTAAATCAGATGACAAAAGAGTTTGTGTCTTATCTCTACTATGGTTCATTCTAACCCTTCTGCACTCAACTCTAGTTTTTACAAGCAGATGATGCAAACAGCTTCCCCTAGTACTTGTTGACGATTCAAAGAGATGATGGAGCTCTTCTTCCAAGCAATCCAACAGCAGGCCCTCAATCATGCAAATGGCACCATACCTGATCTTGAGTCGTACATATCCCTTCACTGTGACACAAGCAGGTGCAAACCCAGCTGGGTACTCATTGAATACGCACACCACCTCGATATCCTGGATGAAGTCATGGATCATCCTATCATCTGTAGCCTAGGTGAAGCAACAAACAATCTTGTCACATCTGATTCCACTTCCAATGATGACCCAATGCCACTTGCATGAACATTCGTCCAGGACATCTTTTCATACAACGTCAAACAATCAAAAGGGCACACACATAATATGATCAATGTTATCATGCAGGAGCAAGGGCTTGGTCTCCAAGATGCTGTCAACATTTACTGACAGGCAGTGACAGCTTCGATTCTAGATGGCGACTAGATCAGACTCTAGGAACATGGGAGCTCTTACATTGTAACTTGTAAGTCACGGCATTTTAAAACTGACAGAAGCTGGATGAAAGTTTAAACTTAGATTCCACTGGTAACTTTCTCTAGTCACTCCTATCATGGCAGATTTTATGCCTTTGAATAACTATGGCCTATGAACTTGCCAGCATTGTAACATGCAGTTTGATGCCTCTATTACTTTCGAGTATGTCCAAGGCAAGGATGGCACTGGCTGCTTCTGTTGTCCTGGTTGCTCTGAGCACTATGCTCACCGCCAAAAGGCTGAAGAACCTGCCAAACCTTCTGAAGAGAATGGTAGCAATGATCTTGGTAAGCAGAAATTTGTGGATGAGCCTTAGGCCACTAACAGAGCGAGCACATCAGAGTTCACTCATCAAACATTCAACACGAAAAAAATCATACCTGATGCTGCACTTGTCAAAGCCATGTCGGCAGCACAAAGAGGTGGTAGGTGCACATGTACTTGATTGACATCTTTGTAACTCATGCAGATAGACAATATCCTGGCTATGCAGCATTGTCTATCATCAAATGTCCAAATTCCA
Organism: Boletus subcaerulescens; assembly: GCA_038090555.1. Taxonomy (NCBI): domain Eukaryota; kingdom Fungi; phylum Basidiomycota; class Agaricomycetes; order Boletales; family Boletaceae; genus Boletus; species Boletus subcaerulescens. The sequence goes on along the minus strand of JBBPNA010000182.1, from coordinate 20,740 downwards.
AGCTGTGGCCTGGGCGGAATACTTGTAGCTCCATTTGGTTCTGGTGATAAGAAATTTAATGCTCTGGTGATCACTTGTATACTAATCTCACTTGATTGCTGGGCAGCATCACCATCTTTGATTCCAGGTCACTATGGCTATACCAACAACCATCTATTGCACCAGCAACACCGCAAGAAAATGATCACCACAGCCTCTTCGAGTCGAACACACTCTGTTATGATATGCATTGCTTTCCACCATCTTAAGCCAGAAGGAAAGTCAGAAACCACACTCGTTGGGGTACTATATTACTTGATTCATGATCTCTTCTTCTTATCTAATGATCAATTTCATCCAGAACATCGAGCGTGACATACGGGTACCATTGTTAATCTCCCAACTTGAACTCCGTACAGCAGTCATTGATGAACTCCAAGCACTCTGGATCAAATGGTCCCAAAACCATGATCTCTCCCTTGGTAGCTTGGAGATGTATAAGTTGCCAATGATGATGCTTTATGACCCACGGAAATCTTTGTATGAACCCAATACACCTGTTCTCCAAGAGTTTTTTCTTTGGACAAGTGCCAAAGATCCAGTTCCAAAATTTTTTGGGAACACAAAAGTCACTGTCCTTCTTGTGATGAGCCATGTACAGTATGAAGACATACAGCTCTGGTGAAGTCAAATAGACGAGGTATGTTTCCGATGTCCATTATCAAGTCAATGCTTGGATGGTTGTCTGACAGGTCTTGAAGTGTGGTGACAATGGTACTAGTGTAAAATGCAGCACTGTGATGGAACAAGCAGCTATGCAGCTCAATGACCCAAACTCACATAAGGCACTGGGTGCCTGTCATGGCCCAAGCTGGGGTCACCATGAGTCAATCCATAACTGTAGTTCCAGTCACAACCTCACTTCCTCGCCAGTGGTAGGTTACACAAAAGATGATGTGTGCTATGAACTCAGGTGCTTACAAAAACATTCAGAATCAATTGGCTGGTGAAAGTCAGCAACATGATGCATTAAAGACCAGTACAACAAGTGCAACCCTGGACATCAATGTCCTTTTTCATCCAGACTCAGAGCAGAGCCTGCCAGTAAGGAGTCCTCCTAAAAAGTGCCAGCGCCAGTAGATTACTAAGAGCAGCATTGTTGGGCTCATTTTCTCTCCCATTATAATTGTATACTAACTTTGCTTGAATCATCATACTAGCATTCTGCAAAATCTAGCAGCTCTGTTGCAGGAGAGGCACTGCCCACCAGCAGTTTCCTTGCAGACCTCGAGGACTGGAAATCTCACAACCAACCAATGTTGACCTTTCAAAGCCTTCAAGTTCGCAGCAATTTGATATTCCACAAACCCCCAGATTGTCAGTCACCACTTCCGTCCCAACCCAGCAGCAGCTCAAAGCTGCCATGCAAGCTCAAGGAGCAGTTAGAAAACAGGCCGTATCTCTCCGCAAGTGCAATTCCATCCTCTCGAGTTTGAAGTTCTCTAATAGCAATGTACAGTGAGCATGAACAGTGGCTTCCGTTGCCGAGTTTATGTTATTCAAGTGGAGGATTTCCAAAATCTCATTCAAAAGCCTTTTAATCTCACATGTGCCACACATCAAGATGCGTTCTTAAGTGTGGATATCAAAATGATGATCAGCACTGCAGGTAGCTTCAAAACATGTCATCTGGGGACCATCAGTCTTCTTGGTTCACTTGTTCCCCACCCATCTTCTGTGAAGACCATTTTCTCTCTGTTTGAAGGCAGCGCTGGCAGGCTAGACGTTGTTGCCAAGTGGATGTTCTTCCGACAGGGCCAGGCTCAAAAGCGGTGCTGATACTCAAGAGAAGATGAGCTTGCCAGGACTCTAGATGAAGCAAACTGTTTATACTGGGTGACATCCTTGATGTCACTTGTATATGTCTTCATTGATGAAATGCTTGCCACTGAGACCAGCATTGTGGCAGCTGTAGAAACACAGGTTGATATCCCTCACCTTCAGGTTGTTCATGCAGCAGTAGCTGTGCCACATGATTCAAACGGCATGAACTCGACAACCCCAGCAACGTACCTTCTTGAAGAGAGGATTCATGATGACTTCGTAAAATACATCAACAACAACTCGGCAGCCCCACTGGATTGGTTGAATGGTAAATCACGCAAAATAGTTATATTTCTTTGTTTTGCACAGCATGTACAATATTTCCTTACAAAGGGAATGGTTTATCTGTCAGACTTTCAAGGCGAGTTCTGCATCTCCACTTCACAGCCAATGCTCACCATTTGCCATCAGGATCTGGTAATCTACTCACTGATTGCCAAGTCATGACAGGTTGGTAAGCGTCATTTTTTTTTCTCCACTCTCTTGAGTCTGACAACGGGTTTTATATCGATCACCAGTGACTTTGTTGAAAATTTTGGTGGTGGAAACTGCACAGAGGCATTCGACCAATTCAAGACCTCTCACCAATGCAATCAGTTTTGTCACACATTTGGCCTGGAACCACTGTCGGGTCATGGTAAGGACCATGTGTTCTGTTTCTTTAGGTCAGTAACCCATCCTAGTTCTTGCCTTCCTGAAGCCGAGCTCACACAGGCTTCAAAATGTTCCACATAAAACTTTTGTGTTATTCACTATTGGTACTCAAAAGTGTATATATTGGTTGGTCCAGACATTCTTCATATTGAAGTCTGAGATCTGAGATGTCAACCTCCAGTGAACCCACTGATGATGTAACTTCGAGCGGGAAGGTACACTGAACTTGCGCTCAGTACGGATCTCAGAGTAGAACCTCTTTGTACAACTGTCATGGTTGAATATAACTGCATTAACAAGACCTAACCCTATGCAGTCAAGCATCAGAGTCTCAGTACCTACGATGCTGGGCCGGCATCTCAACTGTCACCAAACGACCACCATACTGATCAGCTCTGCCCCAAACTCTGATGGTCATTGATCTCACATAGGTCTCTTTGACCCAGCCTTGCTGCAGGGGCCTCATTCATACTTGACCTCTTCCCTCCTGCATCTCCTTAAGGGCCTCGTTCACGCCTCTTCTGCACCTCTTTGCCCTTGCCTTCCTGCTGATGTGCACGGCTTGCCCATGTGACGGTCATCTCACATGCCTTCATCTGACATGCATGATCCTTTCCCTCCCAATGTACATGGCCTGCCCACCCGCATTCCCCCTGACATGCACACTGCATGCCCTTCAAGTATCCGTTCTCAATATGCACTATGCCTCCTGCCCACCTGCATCACTGTTTGGCATAGTACATCAGATGCTGAGCATGACAGCACTGGTAGACAATCAAGCTGTATCACACGTTGGTGATGCGGAGTTGGCAAATGAGTTGGGTGAAGAGGGGGATTGAAACAGTCAGGTGGGATAAGGTAGTGGTGGACATGATGGAGAGACTGGGATGTGAAGAGGGAAGAAGAAGGAAGGAAGGAAAGGAAATGATGGTATGTAAACTGAATGTGGCCGAGCGTCTTGACTAGCCAGTTGTAAAGGATGATCAATGATCAATGTCAGATAGGGAAGAAATGAAAATCTAAATTGTGAGATGGGTGCCAGACAGCGAAACAGAGCGAACAAGAGGGCATTTTTATACTGCTATGAGTTCAGGATTGTACGTTTTGTGGGTGAACCCCAGATCTTTGCCTATTTGGCATGAGTGAACTCTTGGCTTGATGTTGTTGTTCCCATGATCGATGACAAGCATGTGATCCCTCCCACAGTAGTGAGGGTTTTCTCGTGAGAATATCATTACTAATACTTCAGGCAACCCTGGACCCCGCAATGACCATCAATTCTCAGTGACTATCAGTTCCAAGTAACTAAGATTTAGTATTTTTTTTAAAAAAGTAGTAGATAGTACATGATAATCTTTATTGAAAGATATGCTCAGTTGTTGTCAATGATCCTTTTGAAATTGTGAATGACAGAATCAAGCAGAATTCATAGAAATGTACATTTGGAGAGCCTCTACAGCAAGAGGGACTTCATTTAAGGTGAAATCATATAAGCAGTAGTTGTCCTCCATGAGTAGAAAGAGATACCTGCAGTCGTCTGGATCTGCAGCTATGACTGCCTCATAGATGCAGAGAAAACGAAATAAAGAATTGCCAGTTTATAGTGAGATTATATGTTTATCAGTTTCGAAGGGAAAAAGGAAGAAACTGCTGATGTTATTGATGAGGAAATTTTCTTCTGGCTGTTCTAGAATATGACAAGGTTGTATGCCTGAACTGGAGTGCTTCTCAATAAACAAACAGAGAAGGAGGTGAGGGGTCAATTGGGATAAATCGGCTTTTGATTACAGTGAGCCTGGTAGCAAAGACTGTGAAATATTATTAATTGGTTGGTAGTCAATGAAAGTGAGGATCATGGTACCATTGGGCAATGTTTATAATTTGTGGGATGTCCATATTATTTATGGAAGTGAGAAGTTGAGGAGTGTGACAGAACTTGAATATCAGGTAAGGTGAACATAGTTCACCAGGGAAACCATGTTGAAGTATGGTGTCCCATATGGCGATGTATGTAGTGGCATTGATGTTATTGTCGGTTATACTGTTGTGGTGGGAGAAACTAGTTTGACGTCGGGCAAAGGAGTGCTGTTCAATAAGACAAAGGTCATTTGAAATGCCAGTGCAAACATCAGCAAACCTACATTTTTTCTGAGTTATCAAAATCAATGACCTTTCTATGTTGTCTGACATGACTGACAGCAGTTCTATCAGTGCTTTCAGTCTATCAGTTCATAAGTAATTCATTTCTATCAGCATCCTCAGGGTTATCAACATATCAGCTTATCAATTAACCAGTGATATCAGTCCCATCAGTTCACCCAGTAAGTCAATTGACCATCTGGTCAGTCTTGTCAGTCTTGTCATCTCACCAGTCAGTCAGCCAGCCAATCAGTTAGTCATATCAGTCTATCAGCCAGCCAGATTGTCAGCCAATTCAGCTTACATATCAGGCTATCAGCTGACCAGGTAGTCATTTCTGTCAGTCACATCAGTTGGTCAGTTGGTCAATCAGTCAGCTTTGTCAATTTTGTCAATTTGTCAGCTAGATAGTTGGTTACTCAACCAGTCCATTCAATATATCATTTTGTCAGCTTGTCAGCTAATCAGTTCAGTCAGCCAGGTCAATCTATCAGTGATCAGTCCATTCAGGCCTGTCAGTCTTGTCATTGATTTCAATGACCCAGAAAAAATGTAGGTTTGCTGATGTGGCAATGTGATAGACTTCAGAGGCATCTGTCAAAGAGTAATAACAGTTGAGTGTGTTCATTTCGCCAAGGTGACACCAGCACAGATCAAAGGTGAGAGTGAGTGGTTGCAAATGAACTTGGTAAGTTGTTCTTCAATAAGATCCATTGCTGGGATCACAGTTGTGAGACTGGGCATTGAATGAGAGAAAAACTACATGGCATCTTTAAGGACCTAGTGACCACAGCACGTGGTTAGCACACCTTCAGCACATTGTGCAAGTCTTGAAGCATTTTCCACTTGTCCTCCCCCAACTCACATTTCCTCAGTCCTAATTCCTTTTATTGCATGATGATGTCGATGGCTTCTTGATGCTTCAAGGTGTATTCCAACATATCATAAGTTGAATTCCATCTTGTGGCAACATCACACAGTAAATTTGTGATCATTTGATCCAAGTGCTCAAGGATTTGGTGCTGCTCAGGGAGGAGCTTGGTGGATGAGTTGACGACCTTGTAGCTGAGCTTGTGTATCTGTGATGTTTGAGTTAGTTGGTTGGCGAAGGTGCATCACAAGATTCCGTCTACCTTTTACCTTCTCTCGACTTAGCATCGCCATCTCATCTTCCAATCCATCAACATTGTCCTCTGTGGTGTTGTTGTCCTTGGCATTCTCCACCTCATCCAACTCATTGTCTTCACACTCACTCAATTCACAGATTTCCAATAGAAGCCACTCTTCATCAACACTCATTCCACTGTCACTTGCAACCCTGCTTGCCTTCCGCACCTCAAATGCCCACAACAACAACTTTGCAATGAGATTTGTTATGTGAAGGAAGCACCACACATGTCCTGCTTCACTGCCATAGTTGGGCAGCTCAAACTTGAGCTCATGAATCATCACGAGGTTGTTTGAAGCATTGTCGCAAGTTATACACAATAACTTTTGGTGTGTAAGTCTCTTCTTTGACTCCTCTCATGTTCAGCACTCACCTTATCTGCAACTCCAAAGGCTTCCAGAACATTCTGTAGGGTCTTCACAAGGGTCGTGTAATGACCAAAGTCCTAATAGAGAACAATGGCTGTTTGGAAGTCCTATATGGTGTTTGCTGTGAGTTCTATGCTGTTGGCAATATGGTCTATTAGGCTTGTAGGCCTCAAGGGAAGACTAAGGGAAACAACAGGAGAAATAGACTAAAGCCTATACTATTAGAGTACAACTATATATACTAAGAGAGACCATGCACAGACCAAGCTGTGTATGGACTATAAGTAGTAAGTATCTCTGATACTGGTTACCGTGAGGCAAGATAAGCATAGCCTAGATAAGAGGGGTTAATGCTATTGGACGATAAGGGAAAGTGAGACAAAGGGAATAGCATGAGGTGAGCATGAGGATAACATGTGTACAACATGTGTTGCACAGCCGAGATAAGAGATAAGGTCATGTGACTGCTGACGTGATAGGGATCATGTGACTTGATAAGCTAAGATGTTGTTATCTGTTAAGTGTTGGCTAGAGCTTTAGTAAGCGATAAGAGAATGAGAGAGACGAGAATAAAGGTTGGGAGTTATAGCATCTGTTACAGGTCATGCCGGTGTGCAACTGCGATCTCAATCAGGAAAGAGCTTGATCTGGCTTGGGTGAGTCCATCTGTACCTTATCAACTTCAACCAGATCTAATGGCATCATTAGTGTCCCTCCTTTATTCTCCAAGTAGATGCAAATTGCAACAAAGGCTTGGTGATTGGGTGAAGTCCAATCATTGGTTGTGATGCTGAGTTTACCATTGTATATCTGGTACATATTGCTCACTCGGTTTCTGCATTCAAGCAGAATGACAAACTTACCTTCAACATCTTAGCAATTTGGTCATGTGTGCATGTGAACACATTGTGCACATCCTGTGCAACAGTGAAATGAGACAGTATGTAGTAGTTTGGCCTTCCCATCTTCATAAGGGAGAGGAAAGCCCGATCATTGATGATTGTGAATGGCCACAGGTTCTCCGTCACCCAGCACACAATCTCCGTGCTATCAATACACGGTCAAGGCTCGTCAATCACACCAGTCCCAATACAGCAAGGTGCACTGCACCAGAGATTTCCAAACGGGTATACGGTATATTCGAGTAAGTCGGTTTATTTTTATTCTTCCTTTCAAACACCATGGTGATCTTGCCGTTCTTTAAGATGCCGGCCACTACTTTGGTATGTGCTTCTGTGGTGTCTTTTGCATCATCTGCAGCGCTGACGGCATCGTCTCTGCAGCATTTCTTTGCATGTTTGCACATATTACCTGTTGAGCGGGTGTCTTTCATGTCAAGATACCGGCAAATGGTAACCTTGCAACCATGTGACACACACTTGAAAACATGTGATCGATGTGTACCAACATGCTTAATGGTGGGAATAGCTTCAAAAAAAGCATAGATAGGTGATGTCCATTCCTTTCTAATGTGGTCTTTATGTATGTTAGTCATGGCACTTATTAATTAACGTGTGATAGAACATATGGAGTTCATCCTCTGGCATCTCATCAACATCATTGTCAGGCCCCTCTTTTGGGGCCCCTCTCTCAGTCTCAAGTCCGGCTTCAGGTGTGGCTGATTGTTCATCACATTCAGAGTTGGAGTGAGGAGGTTCTGAGGCTGGATTAGGAGAGGACTGGTTACTGGATGTAGCAGTAGATTTAGTTTTTTTGGGCTGGTTGGTTGGCTCCTTGGGTAGATCATCATCAAGCTGGCACTTTCATGTAGCTTTGTTAAAAATTTCCTCATGTGTTGCCTTAGCTTTTTCAGATAGTTTGGTGACCCTTTTTGACATGGTGATGAATCTTTGGCAGATAGAAAGCAGGTGTGGAAAATCTATGCATCAATGCATGAATTTCATTACAATGTGAAAGCATGTAACCGGAACTACCATGTAAGTTCTTAGCTACAATATTAAGCTCACGCAAAACACTTAACACCTGCTTTTCCTTTTCAGACATAGGTTGGGCATTCAGATCATTCTCCCATTTGTTCACAACATTGGTCATATTAGGTGCAACAGTAGCAAGATGGTCAAACAACAAGTTCTGTAGGGTTCATTTGATAGCAAACATTGTCTGTATACTTGCAGCATGTTTCTGAATCATATTTCAACAACATATGAATGCAAAATTAGGATCACAGATAAATGGAGAATTGTGACACTTTAATAAAGCCTTTACTTGTGTCTCAAATATGAGACATTGTGAAGATGTTTGAGAAGGATGATTGAAACCACCAATTCCCCAAGGATCCAAGGAAGTGAAAAGAGAAGTCATCAATGCCAGCAACAAATTATTAACATACCAATCACCTGCACATGAATGAATGAACCATTTTCGATCCAAAATGTGTGCAAGTGCAGCTGCCTTCATCACATCTCTGCTTTTTACAGAATGGTCTTCATTTGTGTATTCCACATCATCCATTAACAAAGTCTGAGAGAGAAGAGCGGTTGCTCAATACTCAGCCAGTGCCTAAGATGGGCGGAAACGACTATATTCACCTGAGAGAGAAGAGTTGGTTGCTCAATACTATAGTACATTAGTTAGAGATAGAAACTAAGTAAAGTAACTCACCTCAGCCGGTGCCTAAAATGGGTGAAAACAACTGAGGTGCTTGTAAGTGAGGTGCAAGTATATATACACTATAGGTAGATGGTATGCTTGTATTACATATGTCACCTACAATATTGCTGTGATGAACCTGAAAGAACCTTATAAGGTTTAAGTGAATAAGAGTTGTAGTACTTCCAGTGCTCCCGCACTTCCGAGGAAGTTCCAGAAGTGGTTCCAGAGATTCTGAGATTGGAAGGCATGGGAAAGTTCTGGAAGGGGTTCTGGAATAGAGGTTCCGAGACCAGAACACGGAACTGTCGGAACTGTCATCATTTGTCATCCATCACCATATCAGTAAGGGAAGAATCCCAGCCATCACTATTTTCATCCTCATTGTCCTCAACATGATTGAAACAAATGGCATGTAAAACACCTTCACTGTTCCGTGTCTCATGCTCTGCATACAAAGCATCTAAATTTGAAAAACTGAGAACAACACCATCCTTTTTATACCATTCATTATGTGTGCACACAAATGAAATCATGATCTCTACCTTGCTCTTGGAAACGAGAACAGGCTTTAAATGCCTAAAATTGTTATGATCGCTACGATAAGCATTTGGACTTAACGATTTTCTTTTCTTTCTAACCCCTATCTTTCTTTCACAATCTAATCTAATCTCTTTTCATCTCCGCTTTATCGCTTCTATTCACACATGTGTATCTTATCTCCCACATCTATGTTTCTCTTTCACATTAGATATGCACCGCAGCCTCATGCTGCCACATACATGTGCACAATGTATATATGATTGAACATGCTCCTTTCTCATGTTACCCAGTGTCAAGAATACTTACTATATATATGTAGCAGTAGCATAGCTTGGTCTGTGTGCATGTACCAGTAGTATAAATACTATTCCCAAGTAGACCAAGACCCCCCAGTTTTGTTCTCTTGGAGTTCTCCCCTTAAAGGCGACTCTATCATCTCTCCTCTTTGTCTTTCTCTAGCAAGTAGCGACCTAGCAAGCTTCACTCTACAAGTGAGTCTTTAAGGGCCGTTTCACTAGAACAAGACTATTCAACTTGCTACCTTGCTTGTAGACGACTGTTGAAGCAGATCGCCGAAGTACCCTGACGAAGTTTGCTACTACACACACCACCCTTGCATTCACATCCCATCCATCAGTACGTTCAAGGGGATACAATGCCTATTACGGAGCTCAAGACATCTTCTTAATGTCAGCTCAACCATCTTACATCGCATCAGTAGAAGGATCGTCGCTCATACCCAATGAGCATGTATCAGAGGTTCGGGAGTGGTTCAGGTCAACTCAAGAAGAAAACGAGTCGTTAAATTTAGTTTACCCTCCAACACCAGTAGTAGAAGCAGCGGAGGCAGGGCCAGCGCATATAGGTCAAGCACAACAGCCAGGAGCCCCTCCCCATCGTCTCTCGTCCTTTTAAACTATGAAAGTCTACCAGAAGCACCAGTTGCTCTGCACGCCCCCTTGGTCAACAGCAAAAGCTATGACCCAAACAAGTACAACCCCTCAGTGCATGAGCTGATCCCGCAGGCATTAGTGCCGTTATTTGTGCCGGAGAGAGTTGTCGAGTGGCTCGTCAATGGGCTTGTAGACAGAGTCAGGAGAGAACAGATTAGGGAAAGGGAACCGACCCCATATCACCAACCAGAACGCCAAAGAAGGCAAAGGAAAGTGTGGCCAGCAGCCACTAGGATAAGGGAACCAAAGACGATAGTTCTCTGGCAGTTCGACGACAAACTCCAGAACACCCCTTCCCTTAGACCACGAGACAAGTATTACAAGGCGAAGAAATGCCCTACCCTAGCACCACACATAGCGGAACCTAGAATACGCCACTTACAAGTACCAAACCCCCCTCTCCCATTGTAATCTAATTCATCATGTCTGCTTTCAATTGTACAATATTCAAAATCAACCTCCTAAACAATGGTCTAAATGAGCAAGCCACACAAGAGTTTGTGGCACTACTTGATTTCTTCACCCAAGAAAGAGACACACAAAACCTACAACTACTACATTGCACCCTGGAAATACAAAACTTACAAGTGCAACTCCAAACTGTACCTCATGTCACAGCAGCCACTACCCCTAAAATGAGCAAAGTGTTCCAAGACCCTGGAAACTTTAATGGCTCAAAAGGAAAGTTTGAAGAATGGTGGACCAAGATCAAAGCTTGGATAGGAGAAAACCCCACCGTGTTTCCATAAGGCTCACACAAGGCAGTGGTAGCTGTGCTATCATGCCTTGAAGGACAAAAGGCAGGCGGATTCGCCTGCACAAGGATCGATCAGCTGTTAAACGGAGGCACATACATGTGGGTGGAGTTAGAAGAAGAAGTAGAAGCACTCTTCAGATCCATCAATCAAACTGAGTGGGCCAGACAGAAGCTGCGCGCCCTCAAACAAACAGAAGCGATGCCCATAGATGATTGGATCATCGACTTCCAAAGATATGAACCACAAGTGGGCATGGACCCTACACATCTCATTGAGCTCATAGAGCAAAATGTCCAGCACTCGATAATCGACAAGATCCTCCTAGATGGGACTTGTCCAAATACAGTTCTCGCTTACCTCGCTAAGATCCGAGAGGTAGGCACAAGGAAGCAATTAATAAGTTTCATATGCAGCGGCAACTCCCGCAGATCCAGAGATCCCAATGCCATGGACATAGACGCCTTTGAGCGAAGACCCTCAATGTCTTCCGCACAGAGAAAGTGCTACAACTGTGGTGGCGGACACTTTGTCAAGGATTGCCCAAAACCCAAGCTCACATGCCCAGATTGCAAGTGGCTTGGTGGAGGACATAAGAAAGGATGTCGCCGAGGAGGCCGCAAGGTCAGGGACATTGAAGAAGAAGGCACCGACTCATGGGAACATGAGTCATCCGGCCTGGATCAAGCCATCCACGGCATGTCATATGATGAAATGAAAGCCTACTTCTTCTATCTCCAAGTCACAGAATCCAAGAAGGGAAAAGGGAAAGCCACATGAACGAACCGGGTGTTCATGCAGATACAAAGAAGGTACAGTTTAATTTAACTGATGATAACAGGTTTTGCCACTGGCTGGTGAAGAATCCAACAAATTGGACAATGAATCATCACAGCCAAGTGGGTCTCCCTCAGTGGAGCTCGGCAGGGGCTTCACACCTGTGCTTAATTCACTTCTCAACACCGATACCAATATCCCGGAAGAAGCATGCGTAAGAAGCACAAACCTACAGAAGGAGATCTGTATGACTATCCAAATCTCTCCTTCTCACATGAAAAATTTCATCACCACAGACACATTGCTTGACAGTGGTGCAAACATAATATTCATTGATTGTGCTTGGGCTCAGAAGTATTGCTTACCCCTGCCTGACCCCTTTGCACCATCCTATTCCTGTATACAACATAGATGGAACTAAGAATTCTGCAGGAAACATCACACACTCTGCAGAAGTAATTATCGACTACCAAGGGCACAGAGAGCATGTCACAGCAGAGATCACAGATCTTGGAAAGAATCAGATGATCTTAGGCTTCTCCTGGTTGAAGAAGCACAACCCTATTATAGATTGGTCTAAAGGGACAGTCAAAATGACACGTTGCCCGCGGACATGCTCTTTCCTGCAGGATAAGGAATCATTCTTACGACATGCTGATAAGGAAGAAGAAGAAAATGCATACCTCACTTACGCAGTCTGTGCGGCTTTAGATAAGCCTACCCCTAAGACAGAAACAGCGGAGGAACTCATCCCAAAAGAATTCCATAAATATTTTAAAGTATTTCACAAAGGAGAATCAGAGCAAATGCCAATTCGGAAACCATGGGATCACGCCATCGATATGAAAGATATGTTCACACCCAAGAAAGGACGCATCATTCCCCTGTCTGTCACAGAACAACAGGAAGTTTCCGAGTTCATAGATGATCAGCTCAAAAAGGGATATATCAGACCCTCTAAGTCTCCACAAATATCACCCATATTCTTCGTACCCAAGAAGGATGGCCGAAAACGCATGGTACAGGATTACCGTTATCTAAATGAACACACAATCAAAAATAACTACCCATTACCCCTAATCTCACAATTAGTTGATAAGCTAAAAGGGGCTACATTATTCACAAAAATGGATCCCAGATGGGGATATAACAATGTCTGAATCAAGGATGGTGACAAATGGAAAGCAGCTTTCATATGCTTCCGAGGAGCATTCGAACCCCTTGTCATGTACTTTGGGCTATGCAACTCCCCTGGAATGTTTCAAGCAATGATGAACGAGATCTTTGCAGATATGGATGATTGCATTGTCATCTACATCAATGACCTAATGATATTTACTAAATCTGATAATCACGAAGCACACAACAAAATTGTTATGGAAGTACTACGATGTCTTGAAGAAAATGATTTATTCATAAAACCAGAGAAATGCATGTTCCATGCCACAGAAGTAGAGTTTCTGGGTATGATTGTAGGAAAAGACGGGATAAAGATAAATGAAACAAAAGTTCAAGCCATTCTGGAATGGCCTACGCCTAAAAATGTCCGAGGAGTTAGAAGCTTTTTAGGTCTAGCAAACTTCTACCAACAATTTATCAAGGATTATGCTAAGGTGGCTAGACCACTTAATGACCTCACAAAGAAGGAAAACCCCTTCGAATAGAAGCAGGAACAACAGAAGGTGTTCGACACATTGAAACATCATTTCACTACCACCCCCGTTCTTGCATTCCCTGATGATGATGCCCAATTCCGCTTAAAATGCGACACTTCAGACTACACCACAGGGGCAGTGTTATCTATTCAAAAGACGACAAATGGCACCCAGTTGCCTATTCCTCTCATTCAATGTCTCCGCAAGAATGGAACTACCCTATCGCAGATAAAGAAATGCTCAGTGTGATTCACTCACTTGAGATCTGGTGCCACTATCTAGAGGGTGCATGCCACGAGTTTGAGATCTGGAATGATCATGCGAATTTGCAATTCTACATGACTCACCAAGATCTAAACAGGTGACAAGCACGTTGGGCGCAATATCTATCCTGCTTCAATTTCAAATGGTTACATAAGCCTGGGGCTACTATGGGAAAAGCAGATGCTCTCTCTAGATGAGAAGATCATACAGTCAGTCTTGAAGACAACAATAAAGGAGTATTAGTTATCTCCCCAGAGAAGATTAGAGCACAACACGTTCTGCTCTCCAATGAAGGGGATCAAATCAAAAACTATATTTCTGACGCAATCATGCGTTTTACCGAAGAAGACATCAGCACATTATGTAAAGATTGGAAAGTTTGTATGGAGGATGATGGATTCCTTTATGACACGCTCCACAGGCTGTATGTGCCTGATAACGCTGATCTACGTATGGAAGTCATAAGGCTTCACCACGACACCCCTATGGCTGGACATGCCGGCTCAGACAAGACACTAGACCTGCTGCAGCGCAGCTATTGGTGGCCAGGATTGGCTACATTTGTTAAAAGTTATATTGCTTGATGCAATTGTTGCCAACAGTTCAAGGGAACTAGTCAGGCTCCAGCCGGCTTGTTACAGCCACTTCTTATTCCTGATCATCTATGGGAACACATCTCAGCAGATTTCACTACAGATCTCCTCCTATCCCAAGGCTATGATTCTATCCTGGTGGTAGTCGACAGGTTTTCAAAGGAAGTTGAACTCATTCCCTGCACAAAGACCACCACAGCTCTTGATACAGCTAAATTATATCTAAACCACGTCTGGAAGCATCATGGTCTTACATCCACAATCATTTCCGACAGAGGACCCCAGCTCGCCAGCATGGTTATGGCCGACATCTGCCGATCTCTTGGCATTACCCCTAAATCATCCACGTCTTTCCACCCTCAGATGGACGGCCAGACAGAACGAATGAATTGCGAAGTGCAGCAGTTCCTTCACTTATTTACATCAGAAAAGCAAGATGAATGGGCCGCATGGTTGCCTATTGCCCAGTTCTCTATGAACATGAAGAAGGCCACTGCTACAGAAAAGTCCCCTTTTGCAGTTACACGGTCATATGAACCCCGAATGGGCATTGAGTCACGCCAGTCAAAGGCACCAGCCACCCTTGATTTCACAGACCGTATGGCTACCACATTGGATCAAGTAAAAAGTAATTTATCTGCGGCCCAGGATCACATGAAACTACAAGCGGACAAGCACCACTCTGATGCCCCTAAATATCAAATCAGTGACAAGATGTGGCTATCCACATCCAACTTGCGTTTGACACGCGCTTCTCGTAAATTAACTGAGCGATGACTTGGACCTTATAAAATCATGAGGCTGATGGGCCCCAATGCTGTAGAACTCAGGCTACCCTCCTCCATGAGGATACATCCTGTTATTAATGTCTCTCACCTTAAACCATATAAAGACAGATTGCCCGGCCAATCCATGTTCAAACCTGGTCCAGTTCTGGTAACTGAGGACCGTGACGATGAATATGAGGTGGATTTCATCATTGACTCACAATACAAGGGCCGCCGCATTGAGTATTTGGTCCATTGGAAGGGCTATGATGAAACGGATCGGATGTGGGAACCACAATCTAATCTCACGCATGCTAAAGATGCTATCTCTGACTTTCACAAAGCACACCCTTCCGCCCCTAGGGCCTTATCTATGGACCCCACAATGTTTTCTTCATTATTTTGGGGCTGTGAGAACTTCACCATGCCGAATCCTCGCTGCCTTCCCTTTGATCGCCTGGAAGTCGATCTATAGATCGGGAGAGCACATGTATATAAGGCCAGCATTCATTCTTCATATCCTATCAAACTCACATCCACAATGAACTCACTCACACTCAACTACATCTACTTCTTTGGCTACTTTGCCCTCAAAGTTTACATCCTCTTCCACCTCTATATGACATTCCCTTTCCTCTATAACATTCTTATTAAATTCCTCACCAACCACTATGACACAACTATGTTTCATCTTTGTTACTTTTGGCTTCTTGAAACCCTTCCTCCTCCAAATTGCATGCAATATGTCACTCCCCTACCAGGAATCTTCTCTTGCCGCCTAACCCCTTTTGATGAAGGGTACTGGCAACGGAACCTATGTGTCCCTCACTCCCACTCGTCTCGCTCTCATGGCCCCTTCCCCTCTACTGTTTCATCAATTTCCTCTTCCTCCTCTTCATCTGATAATGATGAATTCCCCTATGGCCTATCCATCAGCTCTCAAGCATTTGCCATCAAATAGGACGAGATTAACTACTGGGATCCTGCCTATGGCAATGACGAAGCATGGGGACAGGACACCCCCTACTGGGAACAAGAAGAGGAACACTGGTCGAACAACGAAACGGAGACAGGCCTCAAACCCCCTGCCAATGATGAAGCATGGGAAGTCAGTATTGCAGATCTAGATCCAAGTCCCATGCTCAACTATACTTGGACTCTCCGTTGGCGTCATCCTATCGACTTCGCCACCTTCCATCTGCATTCTCAACCTCACCCATATGCACAACTCACGATGAGATGGCATGAAATAAGCAGAAACTGTAAAATTAAATGGTGTTGTTCAATGCTCACAAAGCACATATGAAAATGCAAATGCACATTGGGGCATGCAAATAGTAAGACTTGTGAATGAATAAAAGGAGAATAAAGAGTAAAGACCCCTCAAGACATTGAATTTCGAAACTGATGACAAATGATCAATGTATTTTCCAAAAAAGTACCAAAATCTGCATCACGATCAAATGTGAGCATCACCATAAACCTTTCCCCTTTGGGTCCAGGAATACAATTTAGTAGTTCAGGGCAAAAAAACAGTTTGGCAGGGATTTGCACATTTTCTGTTGATATTTATATTTATTTAGTTTTACGTGTTTGGCCAACTTGCTTGATTAGTAGCCTCATTGTTCATCATGGTCATTCTTGTCAAACCTCTCTCTAGTCTTTTGTGATTCAGTCATGCATCTCAATGGGCAGTTCGTTTGTGGGTGGTTCAATAAAACTGTGTTCCGATATCTCATTTTACCTGCAGTCATGTCACATGGAGCCTCAAATGGTGGAGTTCAAAGTATTTGCTCTTCCCCCCCTTTAAAATTAAAATAAATAAAAATTGGTTTGGCAGGGATTTGCAAGTGTCTGTTCATCTTTGTGTACTATCTTGAATGACATGATTTATCAGGAGACCCAAGCTTGCCAAGTTAATTCAGATGATGCTGGTCCCTCATGCATAATATCCTGATTTGTTACAAAGGTTGGGTCGAGGGTGGGCATGATACTAAGTAACAAGGGCCTGTGTGAAGGAGTGTCACGACCCAGAAATCCACCAAGTCCAACTCTGGCCAACTCCGGAATACCTCGGAACACTGTTTACCTCAGACCAAGATATTTGACAAGTCCAACTCCATTCCAACTCCAGAATACCTCGGAGTAGTTTTGACCTCAAGTCAACAGACATACCTCGGACCTGTACCTCTGAATTCTGTACCTCTAATCAACCCCTTTCAGCTCTAGCTTGTATTTCGCCTGTCAATCAGTACAGCCCACCCTGGCTGTGTTCCGTGCTCCACTCTGATCATCATTCTGCTCCTATGTACATCACCTCACGCAGTATTTATGGACCCAGATCTCCTCCAGACTTTTGGTGTATATAACACTTCTGTATTCTCTGTTGTAGAATAGTACGAAAATCAACTAAAGCCCTATTACTTCCAATCTCGCTCCTTCCCTATCATCTCCTCATCTCCTCCTTAAAATCCCTGACCCTTTGAAATACGAGGACCCGTGAGTCTGGCAAGGGCGCAACACATAAGTCCTGCACCGATGTCCTCACCCCCTCCGCTCCTTGGCCCCTCCATCCTCCGACATCTCCGGATGTCGCTACTAGTCAGTGACAAACATCGGAGCCCCTATCTATCATCTCCGAACGGACTTCGTTCCATTATCCTCAGAGTTGGTCTACTACCTCTGGACTTTGTTCCATCAAACATCAAACCCTCCGGATCTCAGCCGGAGTTCGACAAGGAGAAATATGGTCTCTGACAAGGAGTTCAAGTGATGAAACATCAATGTACATATTTACATAATAGTAACATTGTCATGTTCATTATCAAAGGATAATCCTAGTAATGTACTGCAATAGCTTTTGGTACAGTATGTTCGTTGAAGTATGCTCCTTGTGTGATCTGAAAAATGGGCTAGCATATGTGCTCAATGTTGAACATGGGAAAGAGTTGTATACAGCTGTTCATGTGTGAATGGATTGTGTCATATCCCATTCCAACCCCTATTTGGTCACCTCCGTACATCTCCATACACCTCCGGCCAACTCCACTAAACTCCTCACACCTCCGAAGAACTCCCTTAGGAGTTCGTCTCCACCTTAGGAGTTCGTCTCCACCTGGAGTTCCCTTAGGAGTTCAACTCCGGAGTTTAGCCCCTATCCTGAAACCTCGGACATGTACAGATCCATTGGACATCCATGGAGTTACATCTCCAGACCCATACCTTTATTAATCTTCTTCAGTCTTAGTCTGCATTCCCTGTACCAGTCCATACAGCCTGTTCCGGCTGTGTTCCGCCTCCGTCAGTCATTCCTATGTACATTGCCTTCGTGCAGTAGTTTCAGACCCAGATTTCCTCAGGGTCTCTACTGTATATATACTCCTGTACTTCTCTGTCATACTTTCAGTATGAAAATCAACTAAAGTCCTATTACTTCCAATCTCACTCCTTCCCTATGATCTCCTCATCTCCTCCTTAAAATCTCTGACCCTTTGAAATACGAGGACCCATGAGTCTGGCAAGGGCACGACACATAAGTCCTGCGCCAATGTCCTCACCCCCTCCGCTCCTTGGTCCCTCCATCCTCCAACATCTCCGGATGTCGCTGCTAGTCAGTGACAAACGTCAGAGCCCCTATCTATCATCTCTGAACGGACTTCGTTCCATTATCCTCGGAGTTGGTCTACTACCTCTGGACTTCGTTCCATCAACCTCAATCCCTCCGGATCTCCGCCAGAGTTCAACAAGAAGAAATATGGTCTTTGACACACCGGTGAAAAGCCTACATTTTCGCATCTTCGGGTTTTTGGCTGTGGCACATATATCCACTTACCAGTCGAGACTCGCAAAGGCAAATTGCAGCCTAAATTGCAATTGATGATCTACCTAGGCGTTTCCGCTGGTAGTGATTCAAACTACCTCTTCATGTGCCCTAACAATGTGCTACACACATTGGCCCATGCCATATTTGATGAGCACCTCTTCCCAAGGTGTTCAAAGGCTCAGCCACACCGGCCCGTTAACCACCCGCCATGTTCTCACTCTCATGATGACGAGTCTTCAGATTCAGATTCAGAACCTTTGGACCAGGAGTCAGATGCGGAAATTGCTCCTCCTACTGTCAACCGTTGCCCAGCCCCCAGGCCGCTTACTCCACCTCCAGCAGTACCTCCTAGGGTATCTACACTGGTGCCTCTGGTTACCCCTCCTCATCATCTGCCTCTGCCTCCACCTGCTTGGCCAGAGCGCCCACAGCAAGAGTGTCGTGCCCCCATTCATCCTGGAAATGTGTATGGGGAGTGCCATGAACCGCTAAAGCAGCTTTGAGACATTGAACGCATCTCTGACTGGCACAGACTCGTTGGAGAAGCACCAGCTGGACCTTCGGATTCACCCATTGTCCCTGGAGGACTGCCTCCATCCCTGACTCTGTTGGAAGATGACATAGAGTGCATAACCAGGAAAGGGGGAGACACATTGGTTTCATACCTCTGCAGCCATGCTTTTCTGCTGGAAGTATGTAGAACAGTCCAACATGAACTACCACGAATGGACATACCGCAACATCCTCAAGTTACCACAAGAGGAACAAACCCTTTGGTGTAAAGCCTGCCACAATGAGTTACAGATACTCAAGGATCGCAAGGTCTATGAAATCGTGGATTGACCTGCAAATAGGAAGGTTATTAAAAACTGATGGGTCTTTGATGTAAAATCAGACGGTAGAAAGAAAGCCCAGCTCATCGCCAAAGGCTTCTTCCATGTAGAAGGGATTGATTTTGATCAGATATTCTCCCCCATCATATGCTTTGAGACAGTGTGGTGCATGCTCGCCCACGCAGCAACAGAGAACTGGTACATCACAGGTCTTAACATCTGATCTGCCTATCTATATGACAAACTGGATGAAGAACTCTACATGGACTTCCCTGAAGGCTTTATGCCCCCTCATCTCAAAGGGAAGATCTTGAGACTACTACGTGCCCTATACGGCCTTAAGCAAGCCGGACTAGCTTGGTGGCGCGAACTCGACAAATCCATGAAAGAACTGGGCTTCACGCATCTTAAAATAGATGCTGGCCTATTCATCTATTGCAAGGGCAAAGAGCTTGTCCTAGTGATCATCTACATAGACGATGCCATCTTCTGTGGCCCCAACAAACCTTTCATAGACAAGGTTAAGGCTACATTCATGAAGAAATGGGACTGTCGCGACTTAGGAGAAACATGTGAATTTCTAAGAATGAACATACGTCGAGACGGTCAAATGATCAAGATAGACCAGTGAAAATACCTCGACAAAGTCATAGAGCAATGCAGCATGACTAATGCAAAAATCGCCAACACCCCTCTCCCTCAGGGATACTACCCAGAGAAGAATGATCTCCCTGTAACAGACGCTACTATCCATCAGATTATTTCCCTATTTTTCCTCCTTTTTCCTATAGCTAGAACACCAGATAACCACAATTAACCCCTATAACCTGGACACTACACTTTCACTAAGTAACTGATTCCTAATCAGTTATACTGGTCACACAATAGTCACACCCTAGACATTGTCTAGCATCTTATCCTAGACATCACTACATGTCACACTGTGACATCACTCAGTCACCCAATCTAGTCACA
>JBBPNA010000181.1:0-50667 GCA_038090555.1 Boletus subcaerulescens | reverse complement strand
TTGGGCTTTGTGGGAAAGTAAGCGAGTGAGCGAACATAGGGGCTATTGGAGTATTTGGTGAATTGTGAGTGAATGAGCGTCTGGAAAAATAAGGAAAAATAGGGGAAAAATAGGGGCGTTTGTAACAGATGGTGGGTGGAGGCATAACAGCAGTCCTCACCCCCCCAATCTGGGCATGACAATTCGAGGGAGCCACTCAAGGTGGACGCTGAGTTCCTGGAAGAAAATTAACAGAATGGATATTACACATACAGTAGAAAGGTAAGAAAGACAAGAGCACCAAAGCGCAGGATTCAACGAGTGGCAGCAGCCTATGTCATAACATTGCACAACACAAAGTCAACTGAGTCAATCGAGACTATGTGTTTGTTGGTACTATAACAACATGGAGTGGGCTTGTGTTTCAGTGTGTGACACCATACATTTGCCTCTGAGCGTCCGTCGAAGAAGAAGAAGAAAATGTTCAACTTTAACCTGGACTACCCCTGACCCAATTAAATTAGACTCCTCGAACATTCTCATTCCATGTCAGAGTCTATCGACGCCGAAATCATCAATATCGCAATAACCAAGTCAGGATGCGCGTGCACTCACCCGATCGCCAACATGAGCAAGTACCCTACGGTAGATACAACCTATTTCGAACTCGTCAGTCACACTCTGCATACCAACTCTCACAACGGAAGACCGTACCAGTGCTGCAATGATACTCGCCGGAATACCGTTTTTGAGGAAATCGATATTAGTAAGGTAAGCCTGTCCGAGATCATCCTCTTGCGCCGCACTAGCAATCAAATATGGATTCCATCTTAGCGGGAGCTACGAATAGGACAGAAAAAAGATTGCAACGCACGCAAGTTGGTTCGGGAATCCGGACACCGGCATGCCCATCCCCGTGGAACATATCAAACCCGTAAGGAAGATAAGTAGGTTGGCATGGTTGCCAGGGAGGTCTTTCCCCACTTGTTGTGCGATGGGGACGAGAAGCACGCTCGCGATCGTATGGCTAATGAACGTCGAGACAATCTACAAATAGCGTCAA
This sequence comes from Boletus subcaerulescens, assembly GCA_038090555.1. Lineage (NCBI taxonomy): Eukaryota > Fungi > Basidiomycota > Agaricomycetes > Boletales > Boletaceae > Boletus > Boletus subcaerulescens. The sequence continues at coordinate 49,625 of JBBPNA010000181.1, read as the reverse complement.
TCAAATAGAAACAAGACAACGGAACTCGAAAGGCGAGACGCACGAGGACGGTGATGGAAAGTACAATCACAACGCTATAGAGGGTTTGGCCCTCAAGCATGCGGTGAATGACACCATCCATGGTATCCATGAGCCCGCTAGACCTAACACCATTCCCAAGTGCAATACCACCCATAGCCAAGAATACGATCGTCCACGCGAATTGCTCAAAGTCGTCCTACGAACAAATATACCAACATCAGTCAACGAGACGGCAGCCATTGACGCACACATTACCTTCTTGAGAACACCTGTGGCAAAAAATGCGACAATCGGTATGATAGCAATGATACCCATATCGCCAACCATATCTTCGATTTGATGTTCAACACACCACAGCCCGATTGTCACGAGGCATACTACTACCACCCAATATTGCTTTAAAGTGAATGCTTCCCTTGTCGGCCTGATTGCTCTAATCTCGATCTCTCCGTGTCCGTCTGGTGCGCGGGCTGGTTGGTAGCTCACGAGCAGGAGCAGCCAGATGAGCAAAACGGAAATAATAGAGACAGGGAGTGCGACAGTGAACCAGCTCCCCCAGTCGAGTTGGGGGTCCATGAACCCGATGGCGATAAGGTTTTGTGGCGAAGAGATAGGCGAGCTTTGACCGCCAATGTTGGCGGCAAGCGCAATTCCGAGCTGTGATGCGCCACATCTCTCAATGATGATCCGGTGTTGAGTGAAATGGTCTTACTATCAAGCACGGCGCGAAAGGAGCCCTTGCAGGCAGTGTTCGGAGGATCGGCTGTATAGGTAATTAGACAGTAATCGCGCCGCAATCAGCAACATACGCGAATTAACGTGAAACAAAGCGCTGGCGCGGCAATGTTACTGGAAATACATGTCAGGTACTCATACGAGAGAAATAAAGGAAAGATAGAAACACACCTGATCCACATGCTGGCGAAGCACGACACGGCCATGAAAGCAAGAATGACGGTTCGAGGCTTCGAACCGGCCATGCTCAATAGGCGAGTGATCAACATCCGGTCGATGTTTGTCTTACTGAGCGCAGCGGCAATCGTCAAGCCGCCGACAAGAAGCATGATCGTAGGAGAGAACATGACGGAGAATACGTATCTGCGTGATGCGTATCAACGACCTGCTCCGGCAGAATATACGTGACTTACTTGGTTGCATCCGGCGTTGACAATGGTACCGAATCTTCGCCATCCGAACGAATGACTCTGAAGACGACCAAAAGGAAGGGAATGAGAGTCGACGTCACAAATAGCGGGATCGCCTAAACACCGTCAGCTCGAATGTCATCCAATACACGTCGGGCACAGACCTCAGATGCCCACATAATAGTGCTGAAAATGAGGATGGCGAAACACTTGTTCGCTTCCGGGCCATCCTTGATGACATGCGTGTTCATGAGCACGACGAACACAGCAATTGCAAAGATGAGAGACACCCTCTTGCGCTTCAACCTGAACCCGCCAAACGGTGTTGGGATGTCGACGATGCCACATTCCTCCTCTCGAGCAAGGATGCCTCCACCCACAAAGTCTGATGGATCATCCGATGCCCCGCGGCGCTCCTGCGCCAACATCTGGCGCCAGATCGTGTTGCGTTCCCATGCTATATGCTCTCGTTGATGGACCTTGAGTTGCTGTACAGCGGTGTTCGTATCATCGCCGGTGACGCATTTCGCGTACAAGGTGACAAGGCGATTGATTGCAGCCGTAAGCTTGTCCTTGGAACTCTGGAGGAAAGGGAGACGCGCCTCCACTATATCGTGCATATATCGGTCTTTGAGCTACGGTGCGCGTGAGGTGGGCGCAAGTATATCATAGACACGGCTGACCTCGTTATACGTGACTTTGTCATACCTATCACTAGGTGAGAAGATTGAATTGTGGAGAACACACTCTGGACGTACTTTTTCAATATCTTGCGGAACCCAGAATGATTGACTTCAACGTATGACTTTAAGCAGGAGAAAGAAACATAAAGGTTAGTAATTCTGCGCTTGAACAAGAGACGAATGTCCCAAGCGTAGTTGGTTTTGGCAGTCCACACGCTCTCCGTTGGGAGGGACGTGATACTGTCCCTCATGTTCATGAGTTTGCCTGCAATGCGTCCCATCGGCGACTTGCTGGCACTGTTGGCACGCGGTCGAGAAGAGGACGGACGGGCTTCCAGATCACGACCATGCTCCATGGAAGAAATGCTCCACCGATGACCAGTGGAAGTATTCCGCGCGCCTTGCAAGATATCAATGTGGACACAACGAGTACGAGCTTAATGGCTTACCTGAAAGACTGCGTGGACGAAAGCCGACCGAGCTGGATTTTCTCCGACGTCCTTTTGGGAGCGCTTCGCCATCGAAACGGACATGGTCACCGACTATCTGTTCTTCGTCGTCGTCGTCGTCGTCGTCATCATCCTCTTCATCTGCGTGGTCATCCATATAGTGCTCCCAGGCCACTGTACCAGCTTCGTCCTGCTCTGCGACGAGGTCCTCGAGTGTTTGTAGGGCCACAAATAGTTCCTTGTCCTTTTCTTCATAAAACAGAGAAATTTTCTGAAGCTCCTGGTCGAGAAGCGGAATGAAGATGCCGTCGATGGAGGAAAAGTCGGGTTGCTCAACGAGCGCAGTACGCTCGTTGGCTTCGAGATCGATGTTAGTGCGACTGAGGCGGTGGTATTCCTTTTCGAGCTGGTAGATATGACGTTTGAGAACGTCGTAGCTAGAAAGCGCGTGAGGGAGAAGAACGAGGAGAGATGCACGCGACGACGTACGCGATATACTCGTCCCACCAGTCCGCGACGGCGTTGAACTTGAGGGCTGAACTGATGGATGTCAAATCAAAACAAGCTCGAAACGTTAACGGGGTTGGTTGTCACACCTAAACTTCATGGCCAGAACGTGTAGAAAGCGCGGGGTGTGCTGTCGACGCAGGGAGCGCAGGGGAATCTCCTCGATGTGGTCGGCGCACTCGTTCCTCGTCCTCGTTGAGCGTGGTATGGTTGGGCGATGGGTGAGGTGAGAGTGCACACTGTGGGAGACTACCGTAGTTGCTTACACAACACTTGTGCTAATCGCCTCAGCGGCACCTTCAAGTTGTTCATTGCCATTCTTCGAGGCCATCGACCATTGCGCTGGCAGCATTCAGCCAATTTGGAGGGGATCAGGGGACACCGCTATCATTCATGATGCCACCTACACAAAGACTGTTCCCAAACAGTCCGAGGTATCTTCATACTTGTTCGTTTCACTCCACATGCACGCATACAGGAACGTCAAACCCGTGCCTGAATATAGCACGAATCTCGTCCTGGACAACTTAGTCCGAGGTGATTCGTGCTGCCCGAGCCACCCGACGTGCCACTACCTAGGGCGATCACTTCCTAACCGTCTTCCTATTCACGCGGATACCTAACAATCTACATGACAGCGGGTGCTTATCCTTGACATCGACACACATCGAATGCTGCCCCGAGACACGGAAAAATACGGACCTCGCATCACAGACGGATGCTCTGACACAAGTCCCCCACGGGCCCACCTCACACACCTTGTGTCTCAGTATCTATTCAATCGGACCAAGCCGTCAATATAATATGTTTGGCGGCATGATAGAGACAAACCTTCAACCTTCCATATTGCGAATCACCATCATTTTGGATGCATTCAACATCCGTCTGTCCCTTTTGCTGCAGTCGAATCTCAAATACTTCCGACATCCCATAACTATCTCCGCATGCTTGTGCCCGATCGCCGGACGCGTACCAACGCCGACGCCAGCCGCCTCCTCAAACATGTCGGCACGCCCAGAACCTCTTTCGTCACGAGTTTACAGCAAGGCTCCTTTCCAGCCAATCGCATCAAGATTTACCATTCTCCGGTATCCCAATATTTCAACCAATCCGCTAAGTCGGCATATAAAGTGCTCCATCCCATTTTTTGGACCCCGACGTCCGTGACGTTTCGTTCTACCCGGCTACGCCGGCGCTGCGCTTGCACAGTGGAACGCTTCGATTCCGGTCAGCACATGGTACCGTTGTGCGCAGCAACATGTACGGAGCCAAACCAAAATAGACCGAAACGAAATCCAAAACGAATTCACCAGTTCCATCGCCCTCAATCCCCATCCAGCATCCTCCTCGCTTGCACTGTTTGTCGTTCTTCTACGCCGCCCTACGTCTTTGATCGAGTACAAGTACCTCCGAGACATGTGCCAGAATACGTATTACATAGCCATATCCATCGCATCGTCGAATTTTGCCGTTTATCAAAGCCACATCGCCGTCGACGGGTTTGTCTTGACGCCGTTCACAGCGCTACGCTTGTATCTGATCCCATTGTCCCGGATCGCAGCCATGATACAGCAATCGGGGTGCCAAGACACATACACTCTGGAACCCTCTCCTTCCGAGCCCGAGCCATGTTTTCCCATCTACATCCATGATTCATCGCAGCATGTGGATGCAGTCACCCGTCCGCTACCGAGCACGTCGCGACCAAGCAAACGACGACTACACCTCGAGGCCCTGACACGACGCCTAAATGGACAGCCTCCGAAGTCTAAATGTCAACCGTCGTCTCACCTCGCGCTTACCAGCCTCCGTATGGCAACTCCAAACACGTTCCAAACAAGTCGCCGTGTTGGTGCATTTCTTATTGTCATGACAAAGGGCAACAGGAGGCGAGGATCGGACCAACACGGCGAGATTCCGCCCATACGTCAATATAATTCTGAAAAGCCCTCGGCCGTAAGTAAAACTTGAACTTGTGATCAAGATTCCAAGATGAAACAGGTCGACAACGTAATACACTCTAGACCTTCAGGATCGTACCGAACACTTGAGGAGGGCCGATCGGACATACATTATCTCATTCCAGCTCCGATCGTGGTCTAGTATTATTTATGTCCTTTACTTTTTTTTTTCTGACGACGTTACAGGAGGGTCATAGCGACCGAACCGCCGGTTGTGCTGATTATCCCGACAACCCCTGTCGGTCGAAGCTAAGCACCGACCGTCTCTTACTGTGCGTATTACTGTAAGTGCCTTTGCACGCGAACTCGAAACCAGAATGGTCGTCACCAGTCGTTTGATCTCGACAGAAATTTTCCGTTGGAAAAAAGATATGCACTCACGTGTATATATCCTATTATGATTTTTCACCGTATGATACAACTAGAGGACTCCGAACAAAGAGAGCGATTTTTTTTTGGATGACAAGGGGTAACGATCATGATTACAGAAAGGCAGCTCTGATATCGCAAGTGACGGAGGGTTGCATGCCAAGTGCGATGATGCGAAGTGACGAAGTACAATCCATGCAGGGGGGAATCAATGGTGCGGGGAATAGTTTAGCATCTCAAAGGGTGATCCAAAGAAAGCAACGGAAAAAAAAAGGCAAAGGAAAGGAACACGAAGTAGAAACAAAGAGCACGTTGCATGGCGAGAACCACATAGCATCAGAAACTAATATGTGCCGGCGAGGCAACGAGAGAACGGGTCGACACTGGGGAGGAAACAAAGCCAAGGGGGGTTGTAACAGCACCGGGCGAGTGGGCTACCATGGTCTTATAGGTCGTTTGATACTCGTGTGCTCGACTTCACTCTCGTCGCTGTCGGTGGCGTGACGTACGGAAAGACGCATGTCTGGACCTGCAGACCGCGCGGTGTTCTTCCGGTAGTAGTCTGCCGTACCGAGGTGGTGAGCAGGCATGCGGTAGTCGGGGTGATCAGTTACAAAGGGCGCCTGACCAGGTCCCTCCATCCGTGTCACACGGCTTTTAAGTGCTGGAATGTGAGCCTCGGTCGATCGTGGGGTGGCAGGAGAAGCAGGCGAGATTGCACCCGTTGAGCTGCCCTCGTGCGGGGAGTACTGCGTGGGGCTGAACTCGGGCGATGTCACATTTGCAGGCTCGCAGTGGGCCCTTGCACGCGTGGAGTCACTCGACCACGATGCAGGCGTCGGAAATGAGTGAGTGGGTCTATCATCTCGTCAGCAGAGTGGCTTATCAGTGGAACGGATTGATGTACCTCGCGGACATGGAGAACGAGCGGTGTCTTGCCCAACAGACATCGTCCGTATCGGACTTTGTGTCGTCCATCTTGAGTCGCTCGAGAACAGTGGCGGAATCTTGTGACGACACGCCGCGCAGATCTTCAAGGGCCGATATGGGTGGCAATGCATAAGAAGGATTGTTGACGTGACGCGGTGGTGCAAGGGATTGGATGGGGGGCAGCTTAATTTCATCACCAGGCAGTCTGTTGCCCGACCGTGGATCTGACGGATCATGAAGGGAAATGGAGGGGATGCCAAAAGACATGGACTCGGTGGAGGCCTTCCGTTGTGTCACGACGGAGCTCGGGTAAGGGGAATACCGGGATCGCAGCGAGCGCTCGCGGACGAGTGGCGATGTGGATGGAGGGGACGGTTGCCGACCTCGTTGCATCGGTGATATGACACGTGCATCGGTGAGTTGGCGAGGCGGCGGATACGAATACAGGGCATTGTACATGTGCGGAGATGTGTCTTGGTCAGAGCGATGATAGAGTGGCGCGTGTTCGACAGGTCCAGGCAGGACGGGAATAGTCGAGGACCAGGGTGGCTGAGACAGCGAGGTGGATGATATAGGCGCTGCGGATTGATTTGACCGCCGAGGTCGCCGGCGTCCTGATGCGGTGGAGACGACCTGGCCGTAGCCTGGCTGATCGGGAGAGAGACAAGTGGAGGGAAACGTGGGACTAGGGAGGGACGGTGAATTCCAAAAGGAGGGGAGTGGATGGGGATGGACGTTACCCAAAGAGAGGGACGAGGTCGTCACGTATTGGCCATGCGACGCTGGAACGGGTGAATTAGGAGGGCAAGGGTGGAAATGAATGAGGTACATACCGACGTGACAGGCGAAGAGCGACCTAACGAGGCGAGATGAGGGCGGAATGGACGGCATGGGAGTTGGGGCACTCACCTCGTAAGGCATCCAGGTTCCTTGAATTTTAAGATAGCCTCCGCGCACCCGACGGATGACAGGAGCGAGGTCGGGTTGTGAATCGATCATCTTGACGATGTCGGCTGAAAAGGGCTAAATGGGGGATGATGGGACATTACGCGGAGGGACCAACCGACCTTTGGAATTGCCGAGCGCTGGGACACACGATGAGTACGGGTGGCGAGGGACGGGGGGAGGGACGTACCTTTCCAGATGCCGGTCCAGAGGATGTATCCGTCATCGATGTCCATCATGATCCACTGGCCATTGAGAGGGTACTCATAGACGGGGCTGCGGTGGGGTGAGCATGGACGAGAGAAGGAGAGAGGGGAGTGCTGACATGTAACCCCTTGGATCGTTGCTGGTGATGTACCTGCCCTTTGTGACCTGGTGGTGTGGGCTGGCATAGGGACGGAAGCGGGTACCAGTTGTGGTGGTGGAAGGAGGGGAGGAGGAGGAAGAGGAGGAGTCCATGATGGAGGGATGCGATCAGGTGGTGGTGGGGGGGGATATAAGTAAAGCACGATCCGGGAAATGAAGACTCCGCGGCAAAATTAGCAGCGCAACTGTCTCGGGGCCACGTCGACGAGGAAATGTCGCGTGAGTGACAAGTTTTGTGTGACATGAATGCATCGAGCGTGACATAATCTCGGCAACCGCAGCATCACAGCAACAAACCCAAATCGGGTAGCAACGTGAACGAAACTGGGTCACCGAAGGGCCCTGCTGTTCCCTCGGCACCGCCAAGATTCCAGATCCCAGGCACCCACGCTGTCCCCCGGGGCCTGACCCACGCGTGCTTACCGGCCCGCTCTCCCGCCTTGCCCCCCGACGCCAACAAGGTTTGACGCCACCCCCGGTTGAATCCTTCTCCCTGCCTGCCAACTGCCAGTGTGCGGCACTGCTCACCCATCCCGGACACTCCCGGCCTCCCCAGCCCGTCTCACCTGTGGCTCTCCGCATGAAACAGGGCCACCCTTGCCCAGGCGGATCCTTCCGATAGATAGCGTTTGGCAGCATGAGCTGTTCTGGCCCAGCGTGGAAGCGCAATATAACCCAATACGGATTCGAAGCGGGTAGCGACGCGTGCCTTGAATTTGACACACACCGTCGATCACCCTCGATGATGAGTCAACCTCCTTCCCATCACTCGCGCCCTCATTCCCGCCGTCGGCCGAGAATTTTTGAAATGCGACCGGTGTGAGCAAACACTTTCCATCGGTACCGAGTTCCCGCTCTCTCACTCATCTTTATGCCCGCTCCAACCTCGGAATAATCATTACGCATCATCGTCCCCGATTTAAATAAATTACAGCACGACCGCACACACGCATCCGACAAATCAGGTATCCCCCGTCTCCCGTCTTACATCTCTCCGTGTCCATACCCATCGGCTGCGATCCGACGGAGAACCTCCCGCACTTCCTCCCCACCCTTGCTCGTCGTGTACACCACTTCGCTCAGTTCAAACCCGTTGAACTGACTCGCAGCACAGATCGTATACGCACCCATCTCGTGCCATCCGAGCCAGTCCCCAACTTGCAGCCCGCTCGGCAGCATCACCGACTTGCATACCTGGTCCAGCGAATCGCACGTTGGTCCCCACACACTGCTTGCCGACATGGCCACCGCCCCTGGCAGATGGAACGACCCGTTCATGGACAGAACGTGTGGCGTTACCACCTGATGATCAAACATGATGCAGTTAAAGGCTCCGTACACCCCGTCGTTGATGTAGTCTGTATTTATATCATGTCAAAAAAAGAATCCACAAACAAAGCTCCATACTCACACATCACCCGCGGGTCTTCTGGTTTCAGATCAGAAACACCCTCTTGCTCCGAAGATCCCTCGCTCATCGGTGCCCTCCGGGCAATGATGTTCGTCGCCAGGCTGAATGCCCGTGACACGTAGTATCGCCCAGGTTCCGCAATCACCTTGATACCCGTGCGATCAGGGAAGTAGCGTTGAATCGCCCGCGTCAACACTGACGCTGCCGTCTCCAAATGTTCATCTTCAAATCCGCCCCCGACATCCAGCAGCGAGAATTGATATCCGACTCGTGCTCCCATATCAAACGCGTCACGCGCACGTCGCACGGCGTCGTCGTAGATCGTCGGATCATAACATCCGCTCCCGACGTGGAAACTGACACCAATCACGTCCAGGTGCAGTTCCCGCGCTTTCATCAACAGACGAGGCACTACCTCGAGAGGTGCCCCGAATTTGATACCGAAACGACAGACACTCTTGGAGTCGTCGGCAAGGATACGCACAATCAGCTTCGCCTCAGGATGTGTACGGGCGATCTTGTACAACTCGTCCTCGTTATCGAACGTCATCTTGTCCACGCCGACCTTGGCAGCACTCCGGATGAACGACGTCGCCTTGCATGGATTGGCGAACACGATCCGGTCGGGCTCTACCCCGCCCAATGCCAATACCTTGGCGATCTCGCCGTTGGAAGCGCAGTCAAAGCCCGCACCCAACGCAGCTAGCAACCTCAATACATATGGGTCTGGGTTGCACTTGACCGCTGTCACACCATGCCCGTGATTAACAGAGCGAGACCGACAAAGCAGACTACAGACCGTAAAAGGGTTCAATGTCGGGCATACATTGGAGCCAGCGTTGGTGTTGACGGTACACTTGGCCGAGGTCGGCGACAAAGAACGCTTTCTCAGCGTTGATCTTGTTTTCGGCAGCTCTACGCGAGGCATTCATGATCCCGTTCCTAAGATGGACATCGGGGTGGCCTCGATGGAGCGGCGGGAGGGATGCAAAGATCTTCTCAGCCTCTCCTTCATCCACTGTCGAATCAGATTTTTCGTGGACCAAAGAAGAATCCTCTGGTCGGTCCAACACTGGCGTGTCGCGAAATCCCGGAGAGCCTAGGAAAGATACGGGTGCCTGGAAATCCACAGGTGTGGCTGGAGAGAGTATATCGAGGCGAGACATAGTTGTTTTATCGGGAAAAACCAGCGGATCTAGCGTGTCTACACGGAAGCGATGTGTTTTTTCGAAAAAGGGTATGTTCACGCGCTTGAGTTTGAGTTTCGGAAACCTCGTATTACCGAACCAGAATCGCCACGGTTGCGGAGGTGCCGGGCTAGCCAGGACGGTAACGTATAGGTTTACTTCAGAAGATGAGTCCTCGCTTTTTCAAGCGAGGAAAGCGACAAAAAGAAGAAACGGTGTTGAAACAGATGAGGCTGTCAAAAAAAATAGAGAGGATCGCAGAGAATCGAAAAGTTGCTGTTAAGGAGGTTCGCCTTTGTCGAGGATGAGAAAGAGGTGAGGAGGTGAGAGGCTTTAAGACGTACCACGAATTGATGACCACCTGAAAATGAATGAGCGGAAGAGCGCAGGTGAGAGAAGGGGAGAATCGGAATGAAAAACTCACTCGAGGGTCAACAGGCGGAGATCGTTATTCCTTTCCTGATCAGTAATGGTGGCACTGTGGGTCCCTGGAGGCCGTAGGGTAGGCTCTAGGGCAAGTACTACGACGACCACCGAGATAATTGCGATTTGTGAAGGCGTAGCAAAAGCGATTGGCAGTTGGCTTGTTTTCCTACTCCGTATGTGATGAGTCGATTTTTTTGATCGATGACACAGATCGATGTGTTATGTAAACGACGTGGCTGTCTCCATGCCTTAGCAGTGCTGGCAACACAACGCCGACGCCAGCACATGAGGCAGCGCGCAGTTGTGGTATATAAAGGCCTGACATCGCCTTCACTGACTACGCTCCACCGGCAGAGCCAACCAGACAGAGGGCATTATCCCCTCACAAACACACCACTGGGGACTATACATAGTAACCATTCTGAATCGAGAACCTTCCAAGACAATCCACAAGTTCCGCTCCGACCCCCGTAATGGACCATGTCAAACGGCCATGATTTCCTTCTCCGGGCACCGTGCCATCACATTACTCGATGTAGTAGGCCTTCTGGATCTTGCGCTGCCTCGCGCTGCATATGTGCAACATGTTCCGGCTCGAAACACACGATCCACACACTTCCTTACGCTACGGTCTCGCTTCAAAACGTGGCTCGTGTTCACATTCATTTCCGACCGTCCACGCATCACACCCTATGTTCGAGTTGCAAGTTCCTCCGCCCGCGGTTAGATCGAGACGCGACATGCACGCATGGCGTGCTCACCACCCCCATCGGCATCCATTCCCCGCGGTTCCTGGACAATGGTCTGGAATTGATTGCATTACCGTTCAGGGGAACGACACACACCCTTAGAAAGGTTAGGCATCGCCCTCCGAGACGCGCCGCACGGAGATAGATAACATGCGTACCAATGCCGCCGAGGTCAAAGGGCAGGACACCACGAGGGGGCGTTGGAAGCAGTTCTTCATCATGAACCCCCTTCTTTCCCCTCTGAATACGCATTTGGGAAGTTTGGTATCGAAAGCGCATCGTGTATGGTGTAAGGATAACCCCTTGTTCTCGTCATCGCATCAAGTCATTCGCCGCCGCCGCAGAATTAAATAGTTTATCCGACCAAACACCTGACTCGGCAAGAGGAGATGTGCCGACTCCCAACGGAACAATTAAAGGTTCAGGCCCAATTCGAGCCGCCGCCATCAACAAACGACGACCCCAAAAATCGTTGTCACTCCCTTTTTTTAATGTAACCAAGATAGGCATAAAAGCTGGGACCCTCACGAGTCGGGTGTGAACGACATGTGGGGATTGTCACGTCAACATGAACTTTAACCATCTTGTCTAGGCGTTTGCTGAAAGACTGCTTTACAGAGATGTTCTGTTGTCTACCTCGCTGGCCGCAGCTGCATACCCGTCACCGGCTCTTTCCGAGACACCATAATAAATATTAGTTACACAGAAATTCCCCGCCGCAATCGACACAGCCGCATCGGAACTTACTATCTATCTTGGTATTTATCTTTGATTAGCCGTTCTTGAAGCCTCGAATAAGCTAATATTATATTCGCGGGAAGGAAGACCGCCACGATGCGGAGTGTACTTTGTTGCATCTAACCGATCACCCGGTTCCACGAACTAGACAAATAATGATCTCCGTGTCGTCTTGATGACTTTTCCTCCCGTCTGCGCGTGATCAGAATCACAGAGAGAGAATAAAGCAACAATAGAAACGAAATCAGAATTTGTTGATGCCGATAAACAGCGAGGGAAATTTTGCAAAGTTCCACGAGGGATATCCTTGTTAGCGTAACGTTTGACGACGGGGTTCCTGAAGTTTTTTTTTACTCAACGGCATATGTCATTATGCATAGTAGCTTCTCAACATCTTGTGCGTCGATAAGTTGGCATATCCGAGGCGTCGAACAATGCTCAATTGAGCAAGTTGCATTTAGCAGCACTAAGCATGGTATGTGATAAAATTATCGATCACCCGCCCTCTTCAGTGACCAATCGGTATGTGACACAAATATCCAGGTAGGGAACTCGGCAGGCACACGTCGCTTGACACACTGGGTGCCATGCCAGTGTGCAGGTGGGAGTGCGCCGGGTCGTCGCCGATAGCGTCGTGGAGGGTTCGTATTGCCGTAATGCCGTCACAACTGGTGGATACATGTGTACATATCTGTGTACATACCACGCGGCTGTTTGCCTCGGTCAGCATGTATCGCTTGACGCGGCGCAGGACAATTTACGTGGCAAGGAAGTCAAGGTAACGAGGGAGTTAAGCCCAGTCTCATAACGAGATTCCTTGTCAAGACGCCTTCTGTCACCGGCAGGCCACTAATCATTGATCGGCCAACAAAAGTACATGTAAACGATGGCGTTATACGCTGCGCTGCCAGCGTGGTTGGGATTGGTTGCTTGGGAAGTTTTCTGTGAATTGGGTAGTGGTTTGAGCATCGGCTGTTGTCGGCTACCAGTTGACTGTTCACTGATAGGCAGAGTACTAAGCTCCAACAGTGCAACAAATATGGAACCAGAGGCAGGGGTGGGTGTGAATGCGACGTGAGGGGACATCAACTCCGCGGATGGCGTGGTGGATGTGCGGTGATGATGGTGTCTAATGATCCCACTCTATCAGACCCCCAAGAGGCAAGTGTTGTACTGCCACACATTTGCCCAAAACCTCGGCCTGCAGTAGCAGGCATGTGAGTAAGATCAACAGGCGGGACGCATGGTTGACTTACCTGATACATTTCGAACAAGCCGTTGTTCACCTTAACCCAACGTTGAACGTGTGTCGCGATCGAGTACAACTGAGACGAGTGTTCAAAAAACGGGCCGCACTTGACTTGATGGATCCTAGCGATCGCCATGAAATACAGGTTGTCAAAGCTATCGATGGGATGTGCGCCTTTGGGAATTTCAATGCCGAGGACGGCGTTGACGGGTACCATCGTCTGATCTAATAACAGAAAAGAGTTACCCGTAGCTCACGTGAGCGGTATGATGAGAGAAGCGTGCCTCGGAGTTGCCCACTCCCAAATAAGTATGGGAGGAAGCTGTAGTCATCCAAACCCCACACGCCATGGCTCCCAGCCGGTTCGAGTTTGTACGCATCTTGCAAACGCCAACAGAGGCGGAGGTAGCGGACAAAGACACGGAGAACGAGGGCGCGTTCGTCAGGTGGGTGCGGGTGGAAGACGCGGATGAGCATGAGGGTGCAGAGGAAGAGGGAAAAGGCAGTCTCGTGGCCAGTACCGTAATCGAGGCGACGGAAGCTACCAAATGATTCGAGGAAGTAGGGCTTGACGAAGCGGAGGGCGGTGCTGTAAGTGGGCCCGAGGAACGTCCTTAGGAGATGGTCGGATTCCTGCAAGGCACGGGGGAGTGTCAAACAGTCGTATGCGTTCGTGATGTGTTCCTAATGGGGTACTTACCTTGATGAGGCGGTCGCCCCAGTAATCTCTAAAGGTTGGGTTCCCGAAGCGTGGCGTGGTCGTTCCGGGTTTTTGGGCTGGTGAATCATCAATCCACTTATCGAGTGTGTCAAGAAGGGTAATGAGGTCTGTAATGGCCTAGCAGGTATGCGTATTGAGCACTGGATGGCCAATGGAGTGTCCCTACCTGGCTGTGATTCCCGAACCCTGCATCTGCCAAATCAGACGGGTGTGGTACAGTGTATCCGACGACGGATTCGTTTAATCGACGAAGGAATAATTGATAATCATGATATCCCGTCGTGTTCTTCCAATAAGCGACATGTTCGTCGTAATGGATTTTCGGTTCGGGCGACTTGACGGTGTCGACCAAGTGGGATACTGAAATCTGGCGAAGATCTCGCAACGTGGACTGCATAGTCATGTCAGTGATGTTTTTCACTTGTTCATCCGACAGAGCAGGTCACGGCGGTTGTTTGTCTGCCACGGTACTGCACCGCCACTGGAGCAACAGGGGTGAAGTCACATGACATGATGATATAATACGCGTTATCCATCCATGGGAACGCGTCGTCTGCCACTGCCACGAACGACAGTCACACACTCTCTTCTGACTCGCTTGCTACTTGACCTTGTTGTTCACCACACCGCCGCGACGAAGCCACAATTATGCCGCCTTTTGACGATTGGAATGTGATTGATGGGGAGGAAGAACTAGAATTACAAGACTCGTCGGTAAGTATGGGCTTGTGCGGTCTACTAGGTAACCCCTATTTCGTAGTTTTTTGAAGGGAAACGAGATGTGATCCTGTTTTGCATCGATTGTTCCGAGTCTATGCACGAGCTCCGAGATGATCCCGTGTATGAAAATGTGCAGACCTCCCACCTCCTCACAGCCCTCGACGCTGCTATGCAAATCCAGAAAAAAAAGGTCATTGTCGGCCCGAACGACTCTGTTGGAGTGTTACTTTTCAATACGGTGAGAGTATGCTCCTGTTGTTTTCTGAAAAGACGTTTGACGACGTGGTATTTGACCCAGACGCGACTCAACGAGGTCAAGAGCTATGCTTCTGAGATTAAGAAAAACTCTTTCGTCTATCAGCAAATTGCACCCATAAGTGCACCAACGATACAAGAACTCATTCGCTTAATCGATGGTATATTCGTTCTCTTTGATGATGTCAAGTTATCGAATAATTCGTTCTCAAGAGGCCAGAGAAGACCCGAATCTACTCCGAAACACCTTCCCTCCCACTCAAGGAAAAAAGATGCCCATGGGTGATGTGTTCACGAGTTGTAACTGGGTGATACGCGACGGGTTGTGTAGCTTTCGTGCCTCGCGACAGGATATTACACTCAACGTTTCCCAGTGCACCCAAGACCGCGTCAAAGCGTGTGTTCCTAATCACGGACGACGATAACCCACACCCGAATAGCAAGCAACTACTCACCTCCTCAAAGACAACTCTCATCGTTTGTCGCTCGTGCACATGGTTTACAGGGTCACCTGACCAATTTTGATAGGACCTTACCCAAGCTGGTGTGCGGGTTGAGCCGTTCTTTATTTCCACTCCAGACAAGCCGTTTGACCCAACGAGGTTTTACTCTGTACGTGTTGAGGACTTTTTTCTGGCTAACGCTTGTGGCCGAACTTTGATGTGACAGTCCGTCTTACCGTCCAATACCATTGGCGAGGACGAGGACGAGGAGGATCCAGCGATGCTCCCAACATCCATTTCAATCACAAGGATTGATGACCTCCTTTCCCAAATGCGATTTCATGAGGTCCCAAAGCGTGCCCTCTTTAGCATTCCCTTTGAACTCGGCAAAGAGCTCGTGATCGGGGTAAAGGGGTATGTTTCCCACCAACTCTCTGTGGCAACAGTTCCTTAGCGCCTTCCAGTTATGGTTTAATCACCGAACAAAGAAAGGGATCATATAAATACTTCGTTGACCTCGGAGACCGAATGGAGGTCGCCAACAGCCGAACGGTCTATCTTGATGAGGTCATTTTTTCGCGTTCCACGACAACGGACTCCCTGACATCCCACACTTTGATAGGATCAACAAGTGGAGGTAGACCGCCGTAAGATATTATTTGGCGGGAAATTAGGCACCGCTACGGCGGATACGGCCGAAGAAGAAGAGGAAATGAGTATGTCAATCACGAGGACTGTGGAACTTGGTCACAGAGTAGGGTCGTCCTAGGTTTGGTTGGAAGACGGCACGCTGAATGAAAGCCTACACAGCCATTCTATACCGCGGACGAGATCCGCTCTTTCCGCACTTTGGACCTTGAACCTGGTAATGCGTATTCTAATATCGCATTTCATATTCTCACTTCCCTAGGTCTCAAATTTCTTGGCTTCAAAAACAAGTCTGCGATTGCATTCGAGGACAATGTTAAACATGCCTTGTTTATTTACCCAGATGAGTTGGTGAATAGTCCAGCCCTGTGCGCAGCATTCCCTGTCTAAGCCTTCTGTTATAGAAATATTCTGGGAGTAAGCGCACGTTTAGCGCTCTTCTACAGAAGATGCTAGAGAAGGATAAGATTGGAATGGTCCTCGCCCTCATCCGACGCAACGCCACCCCTGTTTTTTGCGCTCTTGTACCACAGGTTGTTAATTTCTAGCCCGCTATTCCAAATCACTCACATCAAAACATGTATTCAGGCCGAAATAGTGGAGGAGGGCGGATGGAGTGAACCTGCTGGATTCCATCTTATCTTCATGCCCTTTGCTGACGACATCCGCACTGCGCCTATTACCGAAGCATTCAGAGGTACGTCCATCCCTCCTGTGGCTTTCACCTGCTCACCCTGGTCCGGCATTAGCCACGAAAGAAGCCAAGGATGCTGCGAGAGCTTGGATTGACAAGTTGTGCGTCAAGAATGGTGCATATCCTCCCGATTCGTATCCAAATCCTGGTATGTCCATGTCATCCATTTATATGCGCGGTTCCCCAACTATCTTCCAGCACTTGCGTACCACAATGCTCAACTGCAAGCAAGCGCCTTCCGTGAGGAGTTCGATGCAGAAGCATTTGAAGATCTCACACGTCCCAAGTACGATATGATTCATAAGGTTCGGCAATTACTACCGCACCTTCATGATGTTAATGTGTGCTACACAGCGTGCTGGTGCACTACTCAAAGAATGGAAAAAGGTACTGTCGAGCGACGAGAATTATAACGCCGTTGTCATGACGACAGGAACGAAGAGAAAAGCTGTTCGTTGTTTAGTCTGTGTCATGATGACAATGGTGACCTTTTTTTTGCAGGACGTCTCGGTCGATGAAGCGGACCTCCGGAGCAGGTACGCGGCGGGGACCTTGGACAAAGTGAGTCGGATGTCACATCACATCCAATTTTTAGCAGATTCTAACGCAGATCAATCGCGACCGTGACAGCTTCGGGTCGATCAGCTCAAGGTACGCGTCCCTGTATAGCCGAAATGGTGTCGTCGGGCTCACTCAGAGATACTGTAGGAGTTCCTCAAAGGCAAGGGGTTACCAACGTCAGGGAAGAAGGCCGATCTCATTGAGCGCGTGGGTGAGTGGTTGGACAAGTACTGATTCGGATTTATTGCGAAGACATGTCCCCGATAACGAGATGGGCCTTCACGTCAATTATCGTAATGTCACTCTACTCGTTTCGTACCTTTCTTTTTGGCATTTGGCATCTACATAAATTGGCAGTGAGATCGTTTCCGACCGTCTCCGCATGCACCGAAATGCAGGAAGTAAACGATCTCTGTTTCACTATCCTAGTCACTGGTAGACAACAAATGTCCGCCAACTGACACCACGTGCAATAAACTTTTTACAAGTGTATCCACGCGAAACAAGAACCAGCCTGACATTGGCATTGAGGCAGTGACGTGTACCTGTTAACACTTCTTTGTAAGGAAACGACTACCACTGAGTCAGATCGTTTGGATATGCTGTGGCGTTGCTGCTAATCTATTGCAGTTGCGCCGGAGACCTTGACCCAGCCAATCCTGGCGGATTTACCAAGGTGCACACTGGTTGCAGTACCACTGCGATGGATCCCACTCACATCACACGACCTCCATCCCCGATGAAAGGCGGTGTTCGAGCGTTGTTACGTATTGTAACCATTCCCATCTGCAGGCTGGTGCGGTATATGGGGAAGATACACTATGTGAGCTTTATTCAGACAGCCAACTTCCGCTCATCATAATGTTCACCAAATTCCTGTTAGTCGCTGTCTCATGCGCATTCATTGCACAGGCTCAATCACCTCCCGCTCTTGACAACTGTATCACCACTTGTGTGACTTTAGCCGCCGCAAACAACAGTTGCGGGAATTAGTATGTCCCTTGTTCTCCAGCATAGCATCTCATCGAACCTCTGTCAGCAATAACCTGTCTTGTGTCTGCACTTTGTCTGCATTCCAAAATGCGGCCCTCGCGTGTCTTCAGCAAAACTGTACTCCAGACGAGGTTGCAAGTGCGACACAACTCAGGGACCAGAATTGTGCTTCTTATAAATCATTTTCATCACTGTCTGCTTTCTCTTCAATGATGAGTATCGCTGTAGACAATGCTGGCAGTGTCTAGGCATCTGATGCAGATGCCTGACTTTTGCGGAGACGAGGTGTGCTTGGCTTGTATATATGCATGCATCGATGCGCAACGTTTGTCGGGTCCAACAGTAGGAACTGCGCGAAGACATTATTGAATGCATTTCCTTTTGTAAGCAGTTTGGCCTCGTCTGATGATATATACGAGTACCTTTGTGGCGACTGTAAGGTTCGAGTCAGAAGGAAATGTGGCTTCTGGTTTGAAAGCCTCGTCATGTAAGACACATCTCGCTATGACTGTGCTTCGAGAAAACTGAGATATGCCAAGGTGCACAATTTGTTGGTGCATTTCTGGAAGTTCCGGGGGTCCTCCCATGTAATCAGAAATTTCCCTTCTGATCTCGAAATATTAGATCTAGTTCGGAGGGACCAAACGGAAGAGCAAGTCTTGACGCACCGCACAACGAAACTTGAATCGAGCCATCGATCATCCGTCCAAGCTAATCATGATATCCTCGTACTCGAGGGGTTAACTTTCAGGGGCTGGGCCTTGCCAGGAGAATTGTTTCAGGGTTCAAACAAGTCGGTTGTGTTCTGGTTCCCGAAGAGCTAACTCATTGTTTGCGGGATTCCAAGAGGTCGATGGCTTGACAGAAACTGAGAAGTTCTTTAGAAAGTCAAGATAGCGGCGTTGAGTACAAATTCCGAATCGGAAAGGACGAGTATCGGTGGCTCTCCTTTGGTGGCAAGTTCAAAGAGTGGCTGGTGAGTTCCATTTTTACAACGTCATGCACGACGGCTGCCATGCGCCAGAGCATGTCTTTTTTGTGTCAGGGTCAGTGGCGGTTGTATATCCATCCAGCATCGAGTGTCTTGAAGATTCCGAGTAAATACAATCATATACACGTCAAACAGTGTTATTGTGTAGACGACCTGGCATGATCATGGATTCACACTTATTGAGTTTGTAAGGGGGGGGGGGAGATTGATGTTATCAATGTCATTCACCCTAGCATCAGCAGAGCCTTTAAAAGATGGTATCAGCACCGCGCAAGTCCCCAGTCAGAAGAATAACAGACCGCCCGGCACGGACGCTTCATTTCAATAGCTCGCTGTCCACAGGTCGCCACTTGAGGTGATTCAGCTTCGATTAGAGGTTAGAATCAACGACAGAGAACTCACTCATGCGTGTCTTCATCACCACCCTCGTATTAATGAAGGTTGAATAAGGATGACGTGAATAGATATACCTGAATAAGACTTACTGCGAGTCGGAGTCGGGGGCCGAGGCTGAGCCTAAGGGAACCAGAGACCGTACCTGTACCCTACCCGTCACGGGTATACCCGCGGGTTTCCTCGTGCGCAGCGAGTGACAGGAGATCGGGGAGACACCCAGGGTGAGGGGGAATGTGTCGAAACGTGTCGATGGAGGGGAGAGGTGCGATGGCTCGCGATCGATCGACGGTGGCTGACGAAGAAAGCAGTCAACGCAGTGATACAGGTGTCAAGCACATGCCAGACAAGTCTCCCGAGCCTCCTCCTCCACCCGACGAAGCAGAAACCCGATTAACGAAGCCCCCGAACGTCGAGCTCGAGGGGGAGAGAGAGATTAGCGAGCTGCGACGAAACACGTACCAGCGACGTAACGGACGCGACGGGAGCGTCAGGACGTGATGAAGACGCTACACGCGTACTGAAGATGCGGAACGTGTCAGAACGTGAATGCAAACACTCAGAGCGGGGGAGGGTGAAGTGTACCCACCAGAGGGAGCTGGGAGCGAAATTGCCGCACCAGACGACGCCCACAACGTCAGGGTGCATCCCGTGAGCGAGCAGTACAAGCGCGATGACGACGCGAGCGCGCAAAGTCGAGATATAGGGCCAGGAGACTAGATGGGCGATCAGATCGAATTGGGCGATGTCGAGGGCGACTGGGACCGCCCCAGTGACGATGACGGCGTCGAAACGGACGGGATACGATGTGGAAAGGACGGCGCAATGAATCGAGGGCTCTCTAGCTGAGGACAAGTCGACTCGGAGCTAGCACGCTGAGCAAAACCAGACGACGGTGCATGCACCTGGGCCACCCAAACCACATATCAACGACCCCAGACAACCTACCACACATCGGAACCCACTGCGACGTCGAGGACGAATCAAAACGAAACCCAGAAAGGTCAGCAGCACCCAAGCAAGGAAAAGGACTTACCAAGGTGAACAGTCACAAGACCGTGTCGGGCAAGACCACCATGTCGTACACGTACTTGAGAAGCAGGGCGACCACACAAGACACTTACCACGGACAAGCGCGATGTTGCAGAGGCTGAGGAATGTCGAGCGCGCACCTAGAGTAAGTCGAGGGGCGACTTACCATATCAGTACAAGGCAGCCGCTCCATAGTCTGGTCACCAGACTAGTATTCAACCCTTGAAAAAACCTTGAAAGCTTCATTCAAGGTGGTACTTGATCATACTATTCAAACGAGTACTATGTAATAATAGCAATACAACTATATAGGTGGACTCGGAGAATCAGCAAGTTTACATCCTCGGCGGAAGCCGGGAAAAAAAAGGTCGAACTTTCTCAAGCTTGGTTTCCTCAACCATATATACGGCTGAGTTCGTCCACCAATTCAACACCCAAAACACAATCCAAAGCACACTCGATGAACACCATGCGATCGACGTTCTCTACCTCGTTGTTCCGTCAAGCTGCTTCGCGCCGTGCTCATCCGTCCTTCGCTGCGCGCCGGTTCGCAAGCACCAGCCAAGCCTCGGAGGGCGCAGGTAGCTCCAAACAGGTTCAAGATGCCCTCGGTGCCGCACAACGGCTATTGGCGAGTGCGGGGCGGATGCTTGGTCCTCTTGGTGAAAGGGCTGCTGGGTTGCTGGGCTGTGCGTGTTACTTTGTTTTGTCATCTCACTTCAAGGAGGTTGACTCAACCGTGCTCTGTTCGCGCTCCCACAACTCACGTCGTCATTGTCCCATACACGTTTATCGTCCATTCTTGACTTGTATTTGCCCCATATAGCTTACCGCCAGCCTCTCATCTACAACGCTGAAGTCGCCCGTGAGCTGTTGAAGCAAATCTACATCACTGAGCGGTTGCAACCTCCAACTTCCCTTGCTACCATCACGGATGCATACTCTGTCCTCTGGGGTCGTGCAAAGAACCCGCAGTACTGGCGTGACCTGCTCACGACCGGCGAGTGGGCTCGCGTCACAGTGTATGCGGTGGAAGCGTACGCGATTTTCAAGGTGGGTCCTCTTCTCGTTTCGTTTGCACAGGATTCCTTCCTCGGTTCTTCTTTCCTTCTGGTACCAGGTGCTGACTGGTTGCGTGAACAGGTTGGCGAGATAATAGGCCGAAGGCATCTCATTGGATACAAATTGCATTAGAGGATAGACTCTGTCCTACGGGGGTGACGCTTCGCTATTGCAGCCTAGAAATACTTACAATGTGCGCAAACTCAAGTACAACCAAGAGATTTGCACGCTTCACTGGTCTCAGCCACTCGGAGCTCTTATATCTTTAGCAGGGTCTAGATTCGGTCTGTAAGAACTACAACAAATACTACAGCTTGCCGGCCGGAATCGGAATGTTATCATACAAAACAAATGCCCAGGGACGGTATTCTTTTGCAATCTCGTCCGCGATCTCTTGTTTATGCCTCCAGCGTAGTTATACGCTTCACGATTTTCCCGGGTATGTTAGTACCTATCCAGAAACTGTCTACCTTGGGGATCAACGTGGTGTTGGACAGCTCTTCGACGTGCTGCCTGTAAGTCTTGCGGAGGTATACTCGCCAAGCACCCTGTGCCTCTGTACATGTAGGCCCATTGCTCAAAGCTGTCGGACCCGCTGAGGGCCGTACATGATATATAGGTTGGGTAAATTGCCGATTGTCCTACATGCGCATTCGGGTTCGTAACTATGTCTGTAAATTTTCAAAAAGTGTGACTTACTACTTAAGTCTTTAAGTCGTCTTTCCAATGGTCTTGGATCGATTGTTCTTCCAAACCACGGACGTCGATCCCTGTGATACAACCTGTGAGTCCCATCCTAGAACGATACTGTTTCGCAAGTCCTGCATCACTGTGCATATGGACTTAACCGTGGCAAATATGAATATGTCGAATTCGTACTCCTCTGCGGTACTCTTGGTGCCTTTAGGGGTGACCTGTACTATAGGTGTCGCTCTGACACTAACGATATCGACGTTGTCTTGGTTGAAGACGATGTAGTACGTCTATTCGAGGGACGGATGGTTGCACCCAAATGGATGGAGAGGAATCAATGGTGCCAAAAGCTTGCGCTTCTGGTCCTGGATACCTTCTTCTGCCAGATTGCGTACACTTCATCATCGGGACCTTTGTCGATGAGCATCGCCAGGTAATTGCCAAGGGCGCGGATGGCACGTACGTCACAACCCTGCTTCCAGAGTTCCTCGTGGACAGCCTGTCTTTCCCCGGCAGTGTCATCCCTCATCGACTGTAGATGAAGTCGCACGGTAAGCCGGTGAACGTTGTGTGGAGATTCTGATAGAGCTGTTCGTACGGGAACTTGAAATGGTCTTGAACTTGTTTGGTGAACATTTGTTATCTCATATCTCATCGGAAGTGCAAGATTAGGCGTGCGTTGAAAAACGATGAGGTGTTTCACCTGACCGGGGATGTCAAGCTGAGGGTGCGAGATGGGTTTTGAGTACGTACATGTGATGCAATGTCTTGGACCACTTGCACACCACTTGCTCCTGTACCAATGACAGCTACTCTTTTGCCAGTGGTCGGTATGAATGGAAATCCCCGAAATGTATCCAAACTCTCTAGTTCAAGCGTATTTGGCTTAGACGCAAAACTCTATCGATCGTGTCATTGCTAGACGTCATGAAGAATAACCGGGAATCCAACCGCGCAAGCGATTAGGTGGCGTGCACAGGCTTTGTAGGGCCCTCTTTCTCATCGCACGAGATATGCCATACCCTGTGTACTTGATCGTCCCAGTGTGCACTCTTGACGGTTGAGTTAAACCGACAGTCCTTACCGAGATCTAGCTTGTCGTTAACGTATACGAAGTACCTTTGAGGAGCACGAGAGAAGGACGCCGTACGTATGTATATCTTTTTGTCCAGGGTATTTTTCTGTCCATGTCCATCCTTTCCAAAGCTCCGGAAGGAGCTCGTAGAACTCGTAAGTTTGGACGGGACTATCGACGCGAGCGCCGGGGTACCTGTTCCAGGTTCCGCCTAGGTCTGATCCGGCTTTGATAAGCTTGCATTTCAGGCCGAGCCTGCGTAGCTGTATGAGCTGGTAGACGGGCCGCTGAACTCTCCACCAATAACACTCGCGTCAAAGCGTTCTTCACACATTTCTGGGTGCTGCGGTGCGAGGGCGTGTCTTATCCATAAGAACTCCTTCTAAGTAACTTTCATCTCGCTTGTCAGACTATTCGGACGCACTCAATCACCGCTGGTTAGCTGGAATGAGATATGAGATGGCCGTTTGGACACTTGCCGTTCTGGCCCCTTGCGACAATGTGGACTAGGCCATCTTGGCATGCTAAAAGGTCAACTTAGTCGTTACTCAACATACCAGGTCGCCAGGAACAATTACGTGACGCAGCCAATGCCAGACAGTCACGTGATCTTGGGATCTAGTGATTCTAGTCAGCAGACTCGGAGGCCCTTAGGGCGTTTAGTATTACTGTAAGTGCCTTTTGGATTGTTTGGACTTGACGCTTGGAACGCCTTACGCAGTGGTACATGTAGGTCCACGGGCAAATACGGTCGAATCTGATTTCATGCCCAAGATATCCCTTGGCGCTGGTATGTAGTTTATCGGTTTAGCGCCCCCTGATGGGAGCTGTCAATGGGTACTGCTATTTGGCTATTTGAGGGTAGTGTGGCTTTGTAGGGCGCCCGCGCCCACGACAAGCCCTTCCCCAGCGATATCAATCATCTGCCCCATGGACTCTCCACTTTCTTCGACAGTATACGAGATACTACTGTCTGGCTCTTTAAAGTGAGTTGTTTTGCCACTCGAATGACCCGCCATCCATAAATAATCGGACTTTCCCAGGTTTCGTATCCTGGTAGTGGGCAAGGTAGTGCCGCTTCCTCCTTGGAATTGATGTGCCGCCAGTCTCACTCGTCATTTGCAAGTCGGGGTGTGGAAAATCGACATTGCTTAGTAAAGTTTTCGGCGTCGATCCGAGTCTAGAAAATGCGGCAAGCTCACAACGCATCGCTTTGCAGCTTTTCTCTAATCTACTCATCAGAATTACGTTGAGGAATTCAAAAATGCTAGTTCTCTGGGGATTCAGGGTGGCCTCACGTTTCGCGAAAACCGCAGATTCATTCTGTATACTTCATCCCAAGATTTTTCACCCAACAAAGACACAGACTTTGACAAAATCAGAGATTTCGTTAATGTGCAACTGAACTTGGAAGACCCGCAACAAATGCTACATGCAATTTGGTAGGTCATCCAGTATGAGAAACCATGGTCCGATGACATCCTGAGCTAAATTAACAGGGTTTGTATGGATACCCCACTGGAGGGTGAACGTCTCGATGAAAGTGGCATAGAGAGAATCCTCGATGTGACACATAAGAAAGGTAGACTAAACAAACCATATCAGACCCTTTATTGATAACTTCGCAGTGCCCTTAATCGTCGTGCTCACAAAGTTTGACTTGTTGGTCAACTCGACGACAAGTACTGAGAACACACCTGGCTTAGGCGTCGATGAAGAAATTGACGAAACTCGGGAGACAGCTGAACTTTTACTTGATGACACGTTGAAGAAAGTGCCACTTGACTCCTTACTGTCCCAACAACTGGTGACCCCAGTGTCTAGTGCGTACATGTTCAAATATCGATCGATTCCGTGGTAACCTTGTTGTAGCCCTGGCCGGATATGAAGACACGATTTCTACATTGATCCAATCTACCGATGGTGCAATAAAGAAACTCAGCGGAAAACGGACGCACGATTTATCCATCCCTCTTACATGGGAAATTGCTCAACGTCAAGATCTTGAGACAACTGTGATAGCTACTATTGAGTAAGATTAGCATGCACTTTGCAAACAACAGTTTCTCATTTCATTGGCCAGCGTGGGGCGAAAAAGCATGTTTCAATTTTTCGCAATTCAGTTTTCTACTGATTACCATCCCAGGGCACTGGAGTGGACTAGGTAGTACCACGGAGTTCAAAGGGAGGGTCATGGAGCACTGTATATCCATCATCCACCAAGACATCATCGCAATTTGGAATGTCCAGGATGACTCTAGCGTGCGTTTCTCCAGATAAACAGATGCGTTGTCTGACCCATTGGAAGTATCTTGGAGAAGAAGACTTCAAAGCCAGGATGTCTCATTTGGTTGAAGATTTAGCATATACGAGCCAGAATGACATGTTGGTGTACGCTTCTCGTCTATTCGCTTTGTCATTCAATTGTTGTTACAGGGCAATCCCTACGTCCCCAGGCGCTGCTGTGACATTCGCGGGCGCTACTGCGAATCCAATCGTTGCCATTGGTGCGGTTGCAGAAGCAGCGAAATGGGTCTCTGATGTTTATCAAGCGAAGTATGTCCGAGGCACCTCGGAGAGATGATGTGACTCTGACAGTATCTCAGCCCTACCAGCATCGCTTGTATCATGGGATATATCGTGGATCTGATCATGGTCCTTACTTTTCTTTCGGAAATCCATCAGTTCCCAGAGGTCGTTTTGCATGGGATAGAAGAAGAAGCTGTCAACGCTATCAAAGCATATATTTCGTCGGGATTACTGTCTGTTACGCACAAGGAGATCGGCAAGTTCGTCGCAGCGGACAAGTGGCGCGCGCCGAGCGATCGAGAGGACGTTGTACTGGAAGAGATTGTGCATCTCGTGAACAAGTTTCACCCGCGTGCTAGGGACTTCGTGAAGAAAGCATCTCACAAACTGCCGTCTCCTGCGGTTTGTTTACTACCTTGATATCTCACAATGAGCTGAGTGGAATCGTCACAGATCTCTGCAGCGAGCATATCGGATAAATCGTTCGAGCAACGCGCTAAAGGGGAGTCAGTTCTGTCGGTGAGCGGAAGATATTGTCTACTTAATCCATCGACTGATTAGCTCTGGCATAGCGTCAGCCTCCATTAGTGAAATCATTTGTGCCTCGCCGTGGTGCACTCGATGTTGTCCCAGATATTCTTACCGTCGTGGAGGAGGCGACAAAGATCCCGACCTCCAGTTCATCTTCCGAAGGTCTTCAGCATCCGGCATTGTTGATTCCTGAGACAAACCCTGCGGAGAGCCTGAAACACTCGCCTTCGGGTCTACTTAACTGGATCCGTGGTGAACGCGTCGGGACTGATGAGGAAGCGGGAAAAACTTTAGTGTAGCTTGCTATGTGTTGGAAGGTGTACTTTTATCGCTCATTGGCCCTTTTCCCCTTGATGTCAACTATGTCCACTCGATAATGACGCTGGTGATGGCCTTTGATTTCATTAGTGTTTCTGCCGTTTTGATCAGGTTTGCTCGGAATTAGCCTTCAAGAAACGGAATGGTTTTCTGCTATACTTATCGTATATCTCTAGGTTTCATTTGATGACACATGCCTAGGACATTTCAACGAAGTGCAACATACCCCCATGCAGAGTGTACGAACCTAACACACGTACATACGCGGGTTGGCATGAGCACGATCGGGCGATGGACGAGGCTGAGGACGTCCTTCTACTCAGCATGCGCACTGGGAGTACGTCAGGGATATTTCCATTAGATACATGCCTTTCGGTTGCAATGGGATAACATTCATTCATGAATATAACACTTACAACTGCACTACCTGGGCATCAAATAACTCGAATAGATTAACGAAGGACATTGATGCACTCCGATAAAGGAACGCAATATTAGGTATGACATCCATCCGTCAAAGCAAGAAGGACACGGTACATGATTGTCTACTCCTCCTTCTTGGCCCCGACCTTCTTCTCTGCCTCTGCTATAGACGCAGCGTCGGTCTGTGGTCCAGCAGCAGCTGTGTGAAGTATTTTAATTGGTTGTGCGTATTGATGGAAAGAGTGAACCTACGGCCAAACATCGAAGCGGCCTTGAATGGTCTTTTAAGGTCACCCTCGGCCGCTTTCCCCAATACATGGATAGCAACGACTTTTGCGTCATACAGGTTCTTCAAGCCCATGAGGGCTTGGATGAAGAGGGGTTGAGTGTACTTCATGTAGATGTGGAAGAAGGCCATCATGGCGACACCAAAGTATGCGCCACGGAGCTAGAACAGACGCGATAAGCATGGAAGACAGTTTAATTAAGTGCTATACATACAAGTTTTGAAGTCTCGGAAAGATCATAGTCTCTTACGGTGGTCGTGACGAGTCCACCGGAGTCAGACGACTAAAAATGTGTGAGAGATTTGAAGGGGGTGGAAAGCTCTCAAAAGCTGACCATTGGGTTGGGACTATCGACTAGGGTATAACAGTTGAGGATGGCCGCAACTCCGAAAAAACAAATGACATACCATATTTGAGGACGGTGTTGTCATTCTTTTGCTTGACCTGATGACGTGTACTTATCAGTTTTCAGTGTAACAGAGAAAAGGGTCAAAAAAGAGACCTTATACGAGACAAAGAAGTATGTGCCCATGATGATGATCTGGCTGAGCACGTAACCGAGTCTGACGTAGTTCAGAACGAGCGGGTCGTCGAACGGGATTCTGCGGGCAACTGGTGCGAGAAGAGAGATAAAAAGATAATTCAAGCAGAAAGAAGGAATGAGAACATACTCTGCATGGCCCCGAGGGAAATCACAATATTTTGCACGCCAGCGTTCATGTTTGCGACAAAGAAGACCGTATGTATGACGGAGGACTGAAAGCACGAAGTTGGAAGCGTAGACTGCGCGTGGGACCTAAATGTAAGAGACAGTCACGTGATTGCGTGTGACATGTCACGTTGTTATGACGTCGGCTGCGCCAGGCTCGCGCGTGGGTCCAACCCGTAAAGTCAGTCAAGAACAATGAACTACAACGAAACAGCGTCGATATCTCGCGCGACATCGGTCTCGCGCGCATCGAGACACGGAAGTACGCTCTCCCGCTCACAGTCCCTCATCAAGAAGAACGTGGCTCCACAAGACCTCAAACCATCCGACGTCCTCATCGAGCGCTTCGTCGCTTGGAAAGCCATCGTAAAACAGCTCATTGCCTACTTTGAAGGTCTTGCAGACATCCATAATAACGTTGCACGCGAATATACAAAGCTCAGAGCGGTAATACAAGTGCCCTTCAAGGCAGGAAACCAATTTCTCGGAGAAGGTGGCCTGCAGGCACGTGTCATTCCACCCTACCCCATAGCTCGCAGTAATGTGTGTTTCAGGGTGTATATTATAGCATACGTGATAAAACTAGGGCCATTGCTGACCAGCACGCCAACCTTGGTCGTACCATCGATAGCTCGATTGTACAGCATCTTCAGAAGCTAAGAACGGAGATCAAAGCGCATATCAAGGTGTGGCTTCTTCACTATCTCTGTGGACGTTTTTAAACTTCGTAGAATGTCCAAAATGATACTGGCAAGCTCGCTACGAGCGTCGCCAAAGAACGCGAGCTCTCTGCCAAAATGATGGGAGACCTCTCTACGAGTGTAAGCATATTCAAGAATACACCGATGGGTGTTACCGCAAAATCAGACCCGTATTTTTCTCTGCTTACCTTCTCTTTCTACATCTCTCAACCATTTCAGGTATGTCGCCAACGTAGCTGTCGCTCGGCAACTTCAGAAACAAGTGCACGAAGAGAACGCTCTCCAAAAGTCCATAATAATTATGCAACAAAATTCTGCGCATTTCGAAGAAGGAATTGTCCGTGCCATTCAGTCTGCTTGGCAAACCTACGATGAGTGGCACTCTCGTATGTCAACCTCTGTACAAGATACTTGGCGCATCCTTGGGGAAATTATGTCTTCCCTTTCTCCCGACCGAGAATGGATCTCCTTCTCTGCCCGTTCAGATCACCTCCTCGATCCAGAGACGCCCCTGAGAAACCCAGAGACTATCATCTACCCTTCCAAAGATGATCCAAGCGTCATCGCTGTACATACCGGTTTGCTTGAGCGCAAGAAACGGTTTACACGAACGTATCGCGAGGCATACTATGTTCTTACTCCTGCTGGCTTCCTCCATGAATATGCTTCTTCTGATCCGGAACACCTCGGAAGTCATCTTCCCGTATTCTCGCTCTTCCTTCCTGCCTGCACGCTTGGCCCACCTTCTCCTGCATCGTCCAAATCTCATAAGTTCCACATAGAAGGGAGGAAAGATGGCACCGGCGCTCTCACTGGAAGCTTCAAATTGATTGCGACCGGTCAGCATGCCTGGAGTTTCAGGACCCGAAGCCGCGAAGATATGATGGAATGGTGGAACGATATCAGGATGCTCTGCGCAAGATACCTTGTCGCGAGCGAACAAATGGATCGTGGGGGACCAGTGCAAGCAGCAGTGCGCTCTGTCGGCTATGTCAGCGACGAGGAAGAGGGTGACGACGAGGGATCGAGCATAGAAGAAGAGCAAGACGATGAAGAGGACGATGATATTTATCAAGATGCCGTTGTTGATGATGAAGGAGAGCCACCTTCCTACTCGCACCCCCGAAAGAATTCGGGAATAGTGATTGAGGGGAACGGATACGCGGTAAGTCCTGGATTTTCACTTGGACGTCGGCTTCGCGAACCGTTTGTTTTCCCACATTGATTTCTCTTTCCGCTCAGCTAGAAAAGAAAACTCCAGTAGTTCGTGACTATGAGCATGACGATGAGGGCGTGAATGGACATACGAACGGGTATCGAAGGGCGAGTCAGCGCCAGCTCGAGAAAGCACCAGAAGGTCGCCTCCCACGCTCAGCTGAGCATAGTCGTCCGTATATTGACTCGAATGGGGCCTCAACTGTCAGAGGTATTCCGCACGCGGGTCATGAATTCAATGGAGGAGGAAGCGCAGAAAGCCACGCCGACGACTCTCTGGGTGCACCTGGGCCTGCGCCCACCGGAGAGTAAGTTTGTGGAGGAACAGTGATCGGTATGTGACAGATACTTGTATCGGGTCTGGTCCGGTCTTCTTTGTCGACCTTTTTCTGTGTTGTTCCGATTTTTTTAGTTGTTGGGCGGCATCGACGCACTACGTTTACAATCACTTCTCTTCATAGCTTACATACGATCACTCGAGTCCCCAGCGTAGATCTTCATTATTTGCCCTACATTACATGTTCTAATATTATCACTCCTGGCGATGTAAATACATCATGATCGTTCAGTTAGTGATGATCCATTGATCTGTCATCCCGGTCTGCTTCAGTCCCATCATGTGGAAGACATGAGCATAAAGACTAGTAAATGTTCGTCGTATACCTCATGGAACTGCGCCTCGTTCGATCACGAGTCGTGCTATGATCTCTGCGACCTTTACAAATGCAAGAGCGCGTCTAGATAGAATAGTGGTGGTAATAAAGACATGGTTGTACGCGACGACGTTTTATCAGGGGGTGTAGTATACTCGATCTTAAATGGGAGAGTAGTGACAGTAAGCTGCCACTTTGTCCGAGTTTATTACGGACTAGATTCGTTCTCTCTAATGTCGAATGTTGAAAAAAATTGCGCATTTTGACTGCACTACTTTCCGATGAACATCACGCCGATATGGGTGTCAAAATGTCTCTTCATTTGATAAATGTGCTTTTGCAGAGACACGCTGTCCACGACACCCCGATTCTTCCATTACTGGCAGGAAGCTGAAAACATGGAGATGGGACTCTCCCTTGAAAAGGGAGCCGTCCGAGCATAGTTGACCTCATTGAATGGCATGAAGGTATAAGATGCCTCACTTTATACATATATGAATTATACATGCGGGAATCAGGTACCGCATTAGATATTCTTCCATTCACTCTCCCATACCTATCAAAGTACCCATTAGTAAAACTTATCGATGATGTATGTTGGGGAATATGGATTACCTCAAAAAATCGACGACGGTCGGCCACTTTGATCCCGCGACAGCTCGTCAAGTCAAGTTTTTCCAAATTCGTGCACGCATCAATAACCGGGAACAACCCGCTGCCTATGGATTACCTCTTAGGACACATCACTTGAGGCCAGCAGTCATGTAGGACTGACTTGTCAATTTAGTACCCGCAATTTCGAGTAAGACGAGGGACGAGCAACACGCAAGGTATGGCCCTGCGTCATCGTCAATCCCTGTGTTGTTCAAAGCAAGTTCTTCGAGTCTGGGTGGACTGTCATGGACGGACACCGACATCAACCCACACAGGTCCTGTGACCGCAAATAAGGTAGCCCTGATAAGTTAAGGTGCTAACCCACGACAATATAAAACCGTCAGCTGTTACGCTCGATCAGCTCGATCAAAGGGTATGGGGGACGTGCCTTGCATTTTCGTCCAACTCGAAGAATGAGGTTGGCGAGCGGACCGTGTTCGTCGTGACGAGACGTGAGCCCCAATTTGGTATTCCCGACAAGGCTGAGTTTCTCGAGGTGTTCAAATTTTTCCAAGACCTCCGTGAGCCATGTGAGTGTGTCGTCCGTCATGGTCATAGCGGATATGTTGCCGATCGAGGCAGACGAACATTGGCCGCTGCCAAGTGCACCCAAGTAAAGCGTCTGTAAGTTGGGCAACGCGCTAATCAGAGAAACGACATCCGTGCTTGACAGCACCGTGGACGTCAGCGACATCTTTTCAAGAGCATATGCAGGAGCGACTATCGATATTGGAGGACGGTGAAGACGCGTGAAGGAGACGTCCAGGCGAGTCAGGTTTGGGCAAAGCGCGATAAAAGTGTGCATTGAGGTATCGGAGAGACCAAGTTGGCGGAATTTGAGAGTTTTCATGTGAGGTAGGGTCACATTAGGTTGTTCTTGTGCAAGCCCAGCGAGAAGCTTTGCAAAGGTGGCACCGGTCTGGTTAGGGTCAACGGGGTTGGCAATACCATTAGTGTTGTAGTACAGTGACTCACCCAATTCTGTATGCCTGCTACCTTTAGCACTTCCAGGTTGGTGCAAGAGGTCAATGGTCCAAGGAGAGATACAGGTGGAACGGATGTGTAGTTAAGATTGAGGGTAGTCAAGGACGGACACGCGTTACCGATCACTTCTGCGGTCTTCG
Organism: Boletus subcaerulescens; assembly: GCA_038090555.1. NCBI lineage: Eukaryota > Fungi > Basidiomycota > Agaricomycetes > Boletales > Boletaceae > Boletus > Boletus subcaerulescens. The sequence goes on along the minus strand of JBBPNA010000181.1, from coordinate 17,063 downwards.
TGCCGACCTTTGAACAACCACTGTGACTGTGTCAGAGAGCCGCACGAAAGGAACTATTCGTCGCACCGGAGTACTAGAATTCGGAGTTGCGGAAGAGAAGCTAGTATAGACACGAAAACCGTATCAGCGAACTTGTCGAAGCCAATCAAATAGAGTTCTCTGAGCGCCGTATTATGGGGAACGGAAGTGATTGTCTGTCTTTGAACGCCAGGTAAATCGCTGGAGAGCACCAAGGATGGCCCGCGCAAGAAGTACTTCAGTGTGTTTCAGATTGGACGAGAAACGATGGAGGGTTAATCGGGGTCTTACCAAAACAATTAGTCCGTGTGATAGAAGTGTCGGGCAGCTAGATCGCAACATGGAAAATAGTCTTGGTACTAGTATGTCAGGTAAGCGCTTTAGATAACGTTTGGAGTAAGCCCATGATCGTTCGTTCTCTGAAAGCGCTTGAACGTGCGTTACGAAGCAACGAGCTGCGAGGGAAGACAACGACGGTACAATAGCCTTTTGAGTGAGGATACGAGTTGACAAAGCTGTAGCAATTGGAAAGCGGCTTGGTTGCAACAGCGACGCATCGTCCTCAGTGGGTGCACCAAATGCTGGAATATTAGTATCTCCACGTCGCCTTTTTGACACTGGTGCACTCGATTTGCGTCGAGACATGTGGTGATGATCCTGCCCAACCGAGGGATGATATTCTTGGGCCAGACAGTGCGTGACCAAAGTTGCCGGCACAATCTTCCGAACCAAGCTATCCGAACTGTTTGCGCGGAGATTGAACTGTATCTTATCTTCGTATCAACACAACAAGTAGAGGTACGCAATTCTTCTTACCGCCTGTAGATTTTCAGAGTTGCTATGAGGGAGAGAAATTCACTAAAGTTTGATCGAGGCAGACAATCACGGACTCATCAAAGGCCATTCGTTTACTGATCATACATACACAATGATACGAACGAAAAAAAAAAAAGACAAGAGCACCAGACTTCCATAGCGTACATAGTTGTTGTCAAATTCTTTCTGAACAGTTGCACCCTTTACAACGCTTGATGCACCGGACTGACTGTTGAACTCGGCTTGTTGGAGGCCAACTTAGAAGTTGGCTGCCAGGAGAATCCAAAGCCCGAATTTGTTGCTTTCATTCTTGGATGCAAGGAGAGTGGGCATCTGTGCCTATATAATACGTACATCGGTCTATGAGTCTCGCCAGCTGCAAGGCATAGTCACATACCGATTGGTCAGAATGTTGAAGTTCCTCGTTCTTTGGCGTGTTGATCGCCACAGCAAGGGTGGCGTTAGGTTTGGGAGAGATGCTACAAACGTCAACGTATACCCCCGAGACCAAAAGCTCGCGGCTCACACATAGCGCCCTTTGTCGCCCGAGGCGACTTCCGTGATCGTAAACACTGCATTTCCCTGTGTTTGTGCTCCGTACGTCACCGGATCATTGGCAGCAGCGCCTTGGGACTTGGTAAGCGCAAAACTGGTGGATGCCGTCTTGTTTGAGAGTGTGTAGTAGCCCTGGCTATCCTTCGTGACTACCCATTGATACTACAGTTTTATGTCAATGACATCATCCAGGTCGACACGGCGTTCCAGACCACTCACCGCTTGCTGGATCGAAGATGTCGTGTCCACCGTTTCCGGTGAACGGGAGAACACTTTCAGCTTATCAGTCGAAAGAGTAAGGTAGTAGCCAGTCGCAAGATTTATGATGGCATAGGCCTGCTGAGAACTTCCAGTGGGGACCCCTGTGACTCGACTGCGAAAAGGTTAAATCGTAGAGTGAGTAAATCCCAGTTTGGAGGAGATACATACGGGAATAACAGGCTTCGCAGTTCGGAGAGAACGGATACTTGTTCCCGCATTTCAACGTTGTTCCCACCGTTTGCAAGCGGTATGATCCATGTACTGGCCAAAGGCTGTAGGTTCTTGCCATTCTCGGTGTATATCTGTAATCCAGTGATACCCGTCCCGGTTCTACCCCAACCGTAGCCACAGTGCACCAGCGTCGACTTGTTGCTCAAGAAAAAGGTGTTCGCCTGCGCGAACTGCGCGAGGGTAGGCGGTTTGAAATCCCCGAGCTTGAGATGCAAGTATTTGATTGCGGGAGTCGCCTTGGCCAATCTCTCCTTCTCCGCTGCGGTGTACTCGTATTCATTGAAGCTAATGATGCTGTCGATACCTTGGGTAGCGAGGAAGTTAACGGCTGCTTGGGTAAGATTTTGATCTCTATCACTGCCGTTGTAGTTGGGGGCGGAAGCGCGGTGGAGTTTGTGACCGCTAGGCACAGACTTGGTGACAGGTGTGAATCGGTGCCATCCAGCTGCGTCTGCCATGTTGCACGATATCGGTGGAGAAAAGGTGATGTGGTGATAGAGAAATACTTGAAAAGAATGCACTATATATATACTCTCTAGTCAAAGGTGTGATGTAAGTTTCTGAAGGTGCTTCGAGGGTCAGGATAACATACAATCGTTCTGGGCAATCATACAAGAAATCGGCGGTGGAAAGGAGTCGGTGCTATTAGCCACCGCGTTGATCTGCTACAGCGCATCAGGAAAGAGGCCGCTTGTGATGCCCGTCCTCAATGATGTATGAAGTGGACTACTTCTAGAACTCTCGCGCCACATGAAGTTGACGCCGTCGTCCAGGGCACCGCAGCAAGCCGTTGAAAGTAGCTGGGGAAAAGGGAGATGTCGACTGGAGTCGGTAGAAACCCTTCAGGTCTGACAGTTGACCAGCAGTCGCAACAAGCCACCACCGCGACACTTAGTCAATATGGGGCGAGGTCACCAATTGCACCGGCGACCAGATGTGTAATCCAATATCTGCGATATCAATAGCGTACTCAAGATCTTCGCAAGGACAAGAGGTCAGAAACCACACTGAGCATGATGCTTCACATAACACGTCCATGGTAGTCTGGAACCAAGGACTATAATCTCGGAAACCCCCGGTTTCACAAGCGTTTCTAGCAGGGTGTCGTCGACTGATCCTTCGACAAGTGTTTTGGAACGCAGGGTCCCACAATTATCTCCGCGAACGGAAGGGGTAGCAATATACTCCGTGAGGAATGGAACAAGCGGAGATGCGCTGAGATCATGGCGTCTTGAGAGGAGTGGAGTGGTTGACATATAGAAGGAAGTTTGAAACCGGGACTAACCTGATAGATAGCTAGGACGAGTAGGGACATGCAACACGGCTATAACTATCGCTCGAAGGCCATCTAGTCATGGAGCATATGAAGTGACCTCATTTACCCAAGGGGGCTTCCTGTAGCCGGTTGGACGGCAAGCAAATATTCTATCTCGCGAATTAACGGACATCTGGCGGAGAAGTGGAACGAGTCTAGTTTCTCGGCATGGGAATGTTTCAGGAAGGTCGTACTGAGCATAGGCTAGGTTTTGCGATTTCGGGCTACCAGCCCTCCGTATTGGCTGACCAAAGTAGTGTGTTCATCTACGAATCTGCTAGAATGAATTTAGGTATCTGGTTTCTTGTAATTTTATTCAGCCAGTTTACGAAAAAAAATCTGCGAAAGATCTTACGCGGTTGACGGTCACCGAGCCCCCTCCCTTCTATCCTTGACTCTCCATTCTACTATAGCGATTTGCATGAAACATCGGTTCTTCGCGGGACTGTTCCGACTCGAAATGTAATTGTGTATCAGGTATGGGGACCTCGAAACCCTCTGACCTTCTTGAAATCAGTTACTGAAGAGCATCACATGATTAGATACCAATATAAAAGTCGAATATGGACATTGGGTCCACCTTTCCGCGTGTTCCGCATATTTGAGCATTTCATTTTGTGCTATAGATAATAGTACTTATGTTTCAGGTGGTTGCGAGCATATTGCGAACTTGCTAGAAAACTCGGATCCACTAAGGCCGACAAGAATTAGTAGTGATACGGAACGTAGGAAATACTTACTGTTAGCTAGTCATCTTCGATCGGTGAGGTTGTACTTGGTGAATATATGAGCCGTCAAACTTGTGTCCCACGGTGATCATACACGCGGCGAGTCACGGCGGTTACCAGCGTGCTTCGGACGGACGTGAGGCAACCGTTACCCCGTTTTGACTAGTGCAACTTCCAACTGCCTACAGGTACTGACCAGCAGCGATGGCCAGCCGACCAACCTCACCAGCGGAACCCATGAAGAAACATCCACCACCCATCCATCCTAATGCTCACCCGTACGCAATCAAGACCACCTCCTCTGCATTGTTGTCCCGCTCGAATTCGTCGCCACACTCTGCCCACCATACAAGGCACCATTATATCCCTTCTCCGCCTCCCCGAGCACCAACAGGGGTGATTGCGCGGCACCGCCATTCGTCTTCGTTGTCGTCAGTCGAGGGAGGAGTGCACGATGGGGTGCACAAGATCCCCGCGCCACTGCCGGCCCCACAGCCAAATGTCGCTGCCTCACCGGACAGTATATCGGCAGCGTTGAAGCGTGCAGATGAATCGAAACTCTCGCACCGCGTGCGGAGGGCAGAAATAATGCCGAGCAGCGCCACCAAGCCCGTCAACGATCGCTTTAGTCACGACCAGGAATCCAGGCCAGAGCTGTACCCTGGCTTGCCTTCCAACCCCAAGCAATGGAACACGGACGAGCTCATCACCTATCTGGAGTCCTCTTTCAAGTCATGCAATGACACAAACGGGGACAAAGATGACTCCAGCCTTGTGGGCATACTTGCGTGTGTCCGTGCACGTGGTCTCACAGGTCGTGAGTTACTGCGGCTCACAGATGCGGATCTTGTTAGGTATGTTGTGCCTTTGGTCGTTGTCCAACCTCCCTACTGATCGCCTTTATACGTACACAGTACATCCCTCTCTGATATACAGCACGCTCAGCTTCTCGAGCGTTCGCGCACTCTCCGTGCTGATGTTCTCCGCGGACGCATCTACGTTGACTCGTATCACTCGCACGAAGTTTCCGACAACTCACAAGATATTTATTCCCATTCCGCTCGCTCTTCCGCCCCATTCCACAGCACCCGTGGTTGCTCTGCATCTACTGGTGATCTACATTCACTCCTCGACAATAGCACCGGTGAAGGGCAAAGCGCCTTCCCGCCATCCCCTGTCTTGTCTCTGCACCGCTCCAACTCAGTGTCGGATTCCTCCGCCCAGAGGTACAGGGACCTCGCGCGCATGCGAATTCGTCGACGAGGTAGGGTCAAAGGCCTTGTCGAGACCTGGGAACATGCGAGTACGAGTGGGAGCGAATGTTCTGCCAGCGAGCCAGAGTCTGAAAGCGAAACTGATCCAGAACTTGACTCCATTTCGGACGCCAAACATTCGCCGGAGTTTCCATCCTTCCATCCACCCTCTCTATACGATGAATCACCCCAGAGTGTCTGTTCGTCAGTGGATTCTTTGGCGGTTGTCCCCCAGGAACCACCATCGTCAATTCCACCCCCTCCGTACACCCATATGCACAGCACGCTTGAAGCTATGGAGGATGAAGAAGAGGAGTTTAGTATTGACGAGCTGTTGGCATTATCTTCGGACATCCCGCTGAAAGGCGCACGCGCATGGGAAGCCGACTTCGGTTTGGGGGACACTGTGAAACGTATTTCTGTTCCCGGGAGTGTAGATGCAGGTCGACCTATCCCTTTGGTTACGGAACAGGGCGCATCTCGTCCGCAAGGCGATGACCAACAAACCAAGAGTAACTCTGTTCGGTCGAAGGGGTCAGGAATGCGACGAAGCACTGGAAGCAGAGGGAAGCGCGTAAAGACCCAAAAACGCGTCGTCACTGCCATTTTCACCGGTTCACCCTCTGGTGAAGTCTCCGAGAACCTGGGCGATGGGATGCATTTAGACCATCATCGTTACGCGAGCAGTTCGCATGGCGACATTCGCAGTGAAGTCTCAGCAAGTTCAGGCCCGCAGAATGATCCGGATAACGCGCTACGATCGCTCGAAGAGTCTATCGCAGTAACGCGTGCCCAACTGGAAGCGTATAGGCTGCGGCTGGAGAAGGTCGAAGCTGATACTGCTAGATATGAGGCGATGTTTACGCGAGCTCTATTCTTTGACTCTTGCCATTCTTCTGAATTCGAATTGAGGCAACGACGATCGGAAGCGGACGTGAAAGCGACAGCCGACACAACAGAACTACGCAGGAACGCTTTTGTCGCGGGCGCGAGGGACAGGGATGTGCTTGAAGGTTGGGAAACCATGCCTCTGGCCGATGTTGCGCGCGCGATCGTTGCGAGAGCCATTGGATGGTTGTTCCCGTACGGACATATGGGTGCTTGTGTACCTGACGATCACCACAAGTCTGGCTCCCATTCTGGAGCGAACGACAGATTCCATTCTCCAGTGAAAAGAAATGGTCGTTTGCCAACGGTGCGCATGTCATGCAATCTCATTTTGTTCTCGTTCGCCATCTGTGCAGCGGTGCTTCGGAGAATGGGGTTTGGGCGATGGGTCGGTCGACCATAATCGGTGAGCGGAAACGATCGTCATCAGGACAGGGTGATGATGCAAAATGGATCCGCGTTCTTGTGCTTTTATCAATGCTCTTGCCTCGAAGTTTATACTTTTAATCTTTCTCCCCTGATCTCCCTGCGATACCCAATATTTACTGATCTACTGTGTCTTGCCTTGTCCTTCGTCCTTTTCCTCCGTTCTTGTATGCACCCTGATACTTCCAGGTCCAATCCCATATTGGCATGGTATCCTGGACCCGGCGTACTGTGATATCTGAATTTTCTACGACGTCTGACGACTTTTACGACTTGTTCATGATTTTTGAATCTACGAATATTTTCATAATCATACACGTTGCCAACCTTGCAATACATGACTGCGAACATCTTGAACTATAAATTAGGTGACCCTCTGTTCGTCCCCAGGCCAACTGCACGGACACACTAACCCTAACAACTCCAGGGTTCGACAAGTTCAAGTTCAGTGAAATTCTCAGAGTTGGCTTCGGTGACGGAGGACATCTTCACGTCGGACGGCATTGACGGTGAGCATATCGTGTCGCACAATCATCTTCAGAAGCTGACCTGACCTGGCTGTTTGACATCAGGGCCTTATCTTTCGGGATTGTTTTGGGACACGAATAACTGGGAAGCTTGGCCCACACTGCCACAATAGTTGGGACGGAAATTAGATGGCTTTCCCAGTCTCAGTGCACCCCTGCTGGCTCTCAATGTTTGTACGACACGGCGCAACTTGAACTTGACTGACGGAAGCATGCAATTTTGGGCCAACATTCACCAAATAATGGCAGCTTCAGGAATTGGCTCTTCATATCTGAGATAGTCACAATGGTCCTGGTTGGTTGCTGGCTATGAAACACCGTTACAAGCTTCTCGCGGCTGAATCCTCTCCCTAGTGGTTCGTTCGCTTTTGGATGGTGTAATACGCCCCCTCCATTTGTATACGAAGACTGAAGACGCCTTGAATCTATAGCCAAGGGGTTGCTCTACCATCCTGCGAATTTGGTAGTTTGTGCACCATACCTTGGTATTTGTGTATCCAGCACGTTCACCGATTGCCTACAGGTTGCTGTGAAGTGAAGTATCAAGCTCAGGGTCAAGGGGCCTCGAGGATGATGGGAGACATCAAAGGTCATTACGTTACGTTTACTCTTACGGGTTACCAAGTGAACGGCGGTTGCTTTTTATTCGAGTCCCTTGAACCAACTTTTCATACTAGATCCTCTTTTACAAGTGATTGTCAGAGTCCCTGACATGCTTCAGGTGAGCCCAAGCTATGGCACTGAAGGCTGCATAACAGGAACTCGGGCTCTTTCCAGACGGCTTTACCCTCGGTAGTCCTTGACTATCCCGCCAAGACAGAGCTCCAGGTCGGCGAGCAAGAGCTCAGAACCCGCACTATTACTATTCGGTTCCCTTCGACGCCTACAGAGTCTGTATGGCCCATTCAGCTCCAGCTGCAACCAATCTCGTTCCTTCCCAACGAAATTCTCATTCACATATTCCAGCTTGGATTGGACGAGTTTCCACACTCGGCTCATGCGCGTCCCCTGCCGGTCGCGGTGGCTGGTGTGTGCAGAAGCTGGCGCGCTGTCGCGCTCCGCACCCCCGACTTGTGGACGCGTGTCTTCGTGACTTCAGCGACGCCAATCAACCACCTACAGATGTATCTAGAGAGATCTAGAAATTTGGAGATCGACGTCAACTTCTGTCACTGGCCTATGCCCAAGCACGTTGATGAAGACAACCTAGACGATTCATTCCTCAAATTGACCGTTGGCGCGTTACATTGTCACGCACACCGCCTACGGAGTCTTTCTCTTTGGAGGGTATCAGACGAGATCGTCTGCGTTATTACAAAGGGCTTGTTATACCTCCATATGCCTTGCTTGACGAGTGTGTCTATCAAGGCAAACCACACGGCTTATGCTCACTATTATCGACTTCGCGACCTCTACTTGCTGCCTTTCGTCGCTGGCGGAGCCCCATCATTGATCCACCTCGATATTGACCATTTCCCGATTGAAACTCTCGGAATGAGATCTGACTGGCCGTTCGACGTCCAAAACCTTGTATCGCTCACGTTGCGAACTCAAGAATGTCCAACGCTAGGGTACTCTCTCCCACCCTATGTTATCGAGTTCTCCGCACTATGTGCGCTTTTACGGTCGACACCGAATTTGACCATGCTCGCCTTGTATGGACCCATCATCCAACCCGACGAAGACTTTCCCGTGCGTCCACTGGTTGTAACACTCCCCTTGCTCACAACCCTCATCATCCACCGCCGCGATCCTGGTGTCCGATACTATTGCGAGCTCCTAAGTGTACTCGAAATGCCCAATCTCAAACACCTCGAGATTCCTTGGCATGATGACCTCACCGTCGAGCTACCCTACACGAATCTTGCAGCGGAATATCTCTTTGATGAGGAAGGCCAACCCCGGTTCGCATGCGTGAAAGAGCTTTACTTACATGACAGTGCCACCAAGTGGAAGATACCCACAAGATCGTTTATGAAGGCGTTCCCGAACGTGGAAGAGATTGTTCTCGGAGGCACGGACGTCGCGAATTTCGCAGCAACGCTTCGGGGGTTCGTGCACCCCATCTTGTTCCCCATGTCCGTGGATCCGGCCACTCGGTGTCGGAGGGCGTGTTGGCAGACGGAGCGTGGGAGACAGTGAGGAAGGTTGTGTTGAAGGAGCCTGAGATGACGCGGTGGAGGGGGTGGGTGAGAGGGTTTTATAAGTGGCTCGCTGCGGGAGGGCATGCAGGGCAAGTGTGTATCAAGATTCAGGACACCGCACCGCACAGGAGTCAACTCGACGAATGCGGGATGAGGGCATTTAGGAGAGGCCTCAATAGGCTGGAGGCATGCACAGGTGATCGTGATGTAAGGGTACCTGGAGGTGATGGCGGCATGTATGTATGATTGATTCGATCTAATCTACTAATGGTGGGTCACGGTGTAGGGAACTCGTCCCTTGAGCTGTACTGCTTGTCTTGGTTCCACGAACTTGTATGTGTCTTGCCATATGTACTGTACTTCGTGATATTATTTATATAACGTCGTCGCTTCTTCAGAGAATCAGGAGCAAGACTGTCTTGTCGCTGAGTCAGTGCTTGCATTGACAGTTTGTCACATTATCAGTTATGTACTTTCAAAGACTCTCCACTGCAACATTTAGGAATAGACTGGGGGTAAATGTACCAGTAGTACTTCACCGAAGGATCGGTGAACATGATCGAGCCAATCCAGATGTGGTGACGTTTCTCATACTTACATAATGCTATGCTTAGCTGATGGCTCTCAATTCACCTCCTCATTTCCCGGGCTCAGCAATGCAGAGACAGATTAAGTTGCATGTGAGTGGCCGAGTCACAGTAATTCACCCTTATCCCAGCCTGTGGCAGAGGTGCAAAACATACTGAACGGCTGGTTCACACGATTACACAGCCCACACAGGAGCTTTTCCATTTCCATCGAGCTGCCACGTATGAAGTGACCAACTCCGAGTTGCAAAACCTTCAATCCAACGGCATCGTCTCAAGCCATCGACCTCCGGTACCCGGAAGCTTGCGATGACCGAAGATTTCAGATGACATGGACACCCCGAGCACTTCCTAGACCGGTCGGTTCGAGACTAGAAAAAGCCGGATAAGTTTAACCTCCCGAAGCGAGCCGAAAAACTCGGTATGGTCATCGGTCCTGACTTTTTCCCACCTTATCAGTGATTGCCAGGTACTAAGGCGAGGCTAAGTAAGAGAACATTCTTGTCTTTGCATATCATTCTTGTCAGAAATTAGCCGGTTCCAAACCACTGAAAGAGGATGCCTTGATAGATATAAATGGCGTTCTTGTGGGGAGAGATTGCCATTGAATACGATCCTCTCAACAAGAATGGGGTGGACCACTCCAGCTACCCAGCTTGCATCACTCGCAGTACTCACGTTTGTATCCTTGGACATGATTCGGCGGCTTATTCGGAATAGCATCGAGAGGAAGGGAAGTCCTCTCCTCCCGGTCCTACCCCTCTGCCATTCTTAGGAAGTGTCCTTTTTGTTGATTCACTACTGAGGAACCTTTCCGGAGTTATACAGAATGCCGGGTAAAGTATGGTGGATATGGATGTCGTGGTCCTGAATTCACCCTCGGTTGCATCGGATCTACTCGAGAAATGATCACAGACATACTCCGATCGCCCATTCATAGCGACAATTAATCCGTGAGTAAATCTCTTTTCGATTACGGCGCATAAGGCGTCCTGTAGTGGACTCGATTAGTAGCCCTGCCGTCCCATGTCATCAAGCAAGAGGTTCAGCGAGTAGACCTCTCCAAGCGAACGTCGTTCCATCTGAACGTCAAAACCGACATTCGCGAGCAAGATGGCAATCGTGTCTTCAAGAAATGGAGAACCCCGCCCGACGTGCCCGATGAAGCAAGGCTATTCGAAGAGCAAAAGGATCACACGGCCCAGGCGGCAGCCTCACTCGATGCTGGTCTCAACAGTGAGCCAGAAGCTGATCCGAATGGTGATAATTGGGACGACCTTGACGCTGAAGACGGCGATGACCCTTTGATGGTTTGCGAATACTCGAGGTACGTCTCAGCCATAGACTGTCCACAACCAATTGACCTAATCACCTGCCACAGCTCGCTACGCTCCCTAACCCCGATTACATGTCGAGCCAAAAGGAACTCGCATGGTCGATGCGTGGCATTCTCCTCGACTGGCTCGTACAGGTTCACGCCCACTTCCGTCACCTCCCTGAAGCGTTTTTCTTGTGTGTTAATATCATTGACCGCTTCCTGTCGGCACGCGTCGTGTCGCTCGCCAAACTCCAGCTAGTTGGCATCACGTGTCAGTTCGTCGCTGCCAAGGTAGAGGAAATAGCCGCACCTTCGGTTTCCCATCTCCTTCACTGTGCCGACTCCTCGTACACCGGGATTTTACTTACGGAGCACTACGTGTTGAAGACAATCGGATGGAATATGTTGTTCCCGAATCCGATGCACTTCCTTCGTGGTATCAGCACGGCCGATGACTATGACGTCAAAGCTCGAACCATCGGCAAGTACCTCCTGGAAGTCGGGGCCCTTGAATGGCAGTTATTGGCCACTCCTCCGTCCTAAGAGTCTCATTCCTACCACACGTGGTCTACGGCGGGAAGCACCTTTTCGGATGCGCTGCGAAACCGGGACACTTGGTTCTGAGAGTTGACTATTAGCAACCCATTCTGTTTTATACCCCTCGCGCACACACCCACTTCCGACCACACGTCGTCCGCATCAGCATCTCAATCTCCTCCTCATCGTCCAAAAGCCTGAACAGCGCCTTGAGCTGTTCGCGCTTGTGATACTCTTCTTCGCTGAACTGTCCGAGTCTAGCTAATAATTTCACCACATTGGTATTCTGACCATAGTCGTCAATGAGAAGAGCACATCGCAGAGATACAGAATCATTACATTTTGACCATATTGGTTAGAAGTACCATCACATACGATGAGGTTCCTCGCGTTCTCCTTCTGTCGGGGATTGCACTTAATGCATCTAGAAGATGAGGTCTGACCCCCTCGTCGGCACGCGTCCGTGCTCTACATGAGATGAAGCGCTAGGACTCTCCATGGCCGTAATGAACGCCGGAATACAGCCTTATGGTCTGTAACTAACCACTTTTCTTCTTCTGTCGATTTATTTTGTCAACGCATTCTTAGCAATTGACAATCGTAACCTGGTTACCTGACAATTGCCACTCTGACATGACGCGCCAGCATGGCCCAAATTCCGCAGAAAGCCGACGGGAAAGTGCTATGTGTCTTTGGTCGCTCTTACTCCATGATAGGGAGTCGGAAGAACATGTCACGAACGCCGCCTGTCGATCGGACTTGGTATGTATATATTGAAGGTGGAGCCGATCATCACTCAATTGTACTCAGGTTCCGAATCCTTTGACAGTCGTCTATGAAGGCATGTGACACGTGTCCGTGATTCGGTGGGTTGCAATGTTGCACGGGTCTTCAAATCAATTAAATTAATTCGGACACAAGAACTTGAGCACGGTGCATAGATCGCACGCAAGTGAGCGGGTTTTTCTGTCCAAAGTTCAAACTCGAATCGATGCTCAGCGTTGCAACTACTATCAAAGCCGTACTGTTACATCTTGCTTGGCGGGGTGCCTGCTACGTGTTCAAGCTCCATGTAAAAACGTGAAATGAAACAATGAAACAACATGGCGCGTCGTGCACTGCGGATAACTAGCGCGATAGGGAGATACCGGTGAGAGCTAACTTGCGGATGACCGATAGGCGAGATCATCAGTGCCCCAATTCTGCCACAGATCTTTCTTGAACAAGGCACCCACTGCTTGCAGATAGACCTTTCAGATGTTAACACTGCTGTTTCATTGTGACGCATCTGAGTCATTCCAGGGTATAAAGTCGATCGAAATTGCACGGGAACATGTGTGTTACCCCTCCTGTCCGGGTCGAACACAAACACAGTCCCATTGCACTACACCCATGGTAGCGCATCTCCTTGCTGATGCCTGCCTACTTGGTTTGGCGTTATACCTTGTCGTGCGTCTTGTCTGGAGGAGCTCCCCACTCCCACCTGGGCCGCCTGGATGGCCGCTCATAGGAAACCTGCTTGACATCTGCACAGACGCTCCATATAAAGCGCTCGGAGCTATGAGTAGTAAATATGGCAAGTGCTTGTGCAATATCAATTAGCTGCATCGTTCATTCTACGACAGGTCCTATCATCACCCTCAGAGCATTGGGAGCGCGATTCATTATCCTCAATTCCTCCAAGGTAGCCGAGGACTTGCTTCAGAAGCAGAGCTCCATCACATCAAATAGGCCACTCTCTGGTGGCGTCGTGGGTTATGATAAGACCACACCTTTGCTCCAGTATGGTGACACACATCGGAAACACCGCAAGCTTCTTAATCAGCACATCGGTACCAAGAAGAGCCTAGTGGCATTCTACCCTGCTGTGGAAGCCGAAGCAAAACTGTTTGTGTGCAACGTACTGAAGAGCCCTGACGATCTGGGTGTACACTGTAGCAGGTGCGGTTCTATATCGTGCTCTGAGTGGTCGTGTTCTTATTCTGGGCAGGACAACTGCGACATGTGTCTTCAGGATCTCGCATGGGTATAGCGTCAAGCATGATGGCGATTTATTCCAGGAAATAACCCACAGAGTTGTTCCCATTTTGGCATCAAGGGCTCCATTCCTACTTGGATTCCTTCCAATCTGTGGGTATCCATGATTCTTCAATCTATTCTTAGCTTGAGCAGTTCTGCTAGTGCAATACTTGCCTGAGTGGTTCCCTGGGTGTGGGTTTCATAAAGATATGAAGCAGTGGCGCAAAAAGGTGGACGATGCGGTGAACATGCCGCACGAGTTTGTATTAGAGCAGTTGGTTTGTTTCTTCTCTATGTTCATGATTGTGCGCTCACGATCATCGCAGGCAAAGGGTGATGCCGAACCATCGTTTACATCATGCCAGCTTCAGCAGGGTCTTACGCCTGAAGATGAAGAGATTTTGAAGTGGGCTTCTTTTTCGCTGCAGCTGGGTATGTTTTCAGAATACTGTTCTCAAAATTGTTCAACTTACGTGGAGCATGGGTTATGGATTATCAGGGGGAGCTGACACTGTGAGTCGAAATCTGTCTATAAGTGCATCACAGTGTGACGATTGCACTGACTACAGACGCTGAACTTGTTGCTTGCCTTTTTCCGTGCGATGACAATGTACCCCGAGGTTCAGAAGACAGCACAGGCAGAAGTGGATTCCATTGTCGGGGATGACAGACTTCCAACCATGGAGGACCGTGATGCACTTCCATACGTGAATGCGATCTGTACGGAAATCCTTAGATGGAATGTGGCCACACCTTATAGTGCGTTCTATCTTCGCATGCGATGCTGACTAGAGCACCGAGTAACACTACATGGCTTTATCAGCAGGTCATGTTACCACAAAAGATATTCATTATGAGGGATATTTAATCCCCAAAGGGTCTATTCTTATACCAAACATCTGGTTTGTGGCTCGTCGATCGTGGCATTGAGTTGAAATCTCACGCCAGGGAATTTGCTGCAGGTTTATCCTATCCAACCCAGAGACTCATCAGGATCCAGATAGATTTGATCCAGAAAGGTTTCTTGGTGAACAACAGCGGCCCGACCCACGGGAGGCATGTTTCGGATGGGGAAGACGGGTGTGTCCAGGTGCCCGCCTGGCCGAGTCAATACTCTTTATACATGTCGCAACGGCACTCGCGACGCTGAGTGTGTCAAGATACGTAGAAAATGGAGTGGAGTGCATGCCGAAATATGAATTCGATGAGGGGATTTTACGGTGACCATCCTCAGTTTTTCTGGTGTGTGCTACTAACGATTAGTCTCGCAGTCATATCAAGCCATTCAAGTGTAGAATCGTGCCGCGATCGAAGAAGGCAGACAATCTTCTCCCCAAATCGATGGTATCTGACTGAGAGCGCAGACTCGGAGGCGCAGGACAATTACGTCGATGTCTGTGGCAGCACCTTTCTCTTGACAATTTCGCTGTTCATGTTACTCTCTTATGTAGACCAAAGAGCTGGATGAAGACAGTTGTCTAAACGTTCAGCCTCCATTGTGTGTTCTCATCAACACAGACGACCACGATAGGTCTAATAACCGACAACATGGATACAGGTCAAGAGTGGCTAAGCTCACGAAGAAGATCATAGCTTCAATTGTTTTATACGGAGATTCTATGTCTCTCATTGTCAGGTTATTCGGACATACGGAAGTAGAAGCTCGATGCACCGACAGATGAAGGAGAATGTATTGTCGACTGAGGTCGACATGGTGAAAGAGAAATTGTCCGACGAGGGCCTCTCCCGCACGCTTGGTAGGCGGGCGAGTGATCCGTAGTCAAAGGGATCCGCAGAACCGCTGTGGAGGACATTACCGTACGACGAAACAGAAGCGATAACTATGGATCGACTCATGTTTCCGCTGTCGCCTGGTAGATATTATAGCAGGTAGAGGATAGAACCTGGGGCGACTGCCATGGAATTCGACTCCTTGTCAGATCTCTGAAAACGAATCGAACTCTGCGAAACTCAATGCAGAAGAGTTGCGCTGATGACCAGTAGCGACGAAAGACTTTCTAGCTGCCTCGCGTGATTGGAGTCGAGTGGAGACTTGATTTGGATGGCATGTGCAAGAATCGACGTCATTAACGAGCTCTCGTCGCCAGCAAATGATACCATGGAGAGAGAGAGAGAGGGGGGGAATGATATCCGAAAGCGTGAGTGGTGACGCTTCCTTCTTGCTCGACGACGAATGCTTTCTGGATGTAATAGCAAAGTTGTGACAGGTCACAAAACTGTGACCTATACCGCTTGCTCTTGCCTACCAAGTTGCTTCGAGTCCTTGACAGTGCGGGCAGTTCATAGTTGCCTAATTCCTACCCCGAATCACTAGTAAGTGTTGTTGTACACTTTGTCTTGTTTTTGTACTGATGCCTCTCTGTCAAGTCTCACAAGTGGCTTCAACAAGGCAGCCATTTCTCGGCTCGTTTCAAGATTCGACAAGTCGCAGCCGCGCTGATCGTTACTTCTCCCCGGTTTGCACCTTAATATCCACCCATTCAGTGTTGTTCACATTGCTTTGTACAGCCAGATCGCTCTCGATGCTTCTCAACATCTCCGATTTGCTCCACCGCCCACCAACCATTTTTCTCGACTCAGCGCCTTTAAATTCACGCTCATTCGTATCAAGTAGAACGAATTACAGGTCAACGACGTGGACGCTGCGACACAGGGCAAGCACAAGTGTGACACACTCGCTGCCCAGGTACCAACTTGAAAGAACGCCAACGAGCCCAAGTCTGCGCTTGCCCCATGCTAAAGGCATCCTCCTTCTGCCACGGCTAAGTTCGATGACGTCATAATCAAATCAAGAACCCCCGTCCACCAGCAATCGTCAACCCGTGTCCATCGTTGCCCCAAAACGCCAGCCGTGCGTATCTCTCCTTCTCCGTGTTGTGTAACTCACGTGCCGTCAGTTTGATTGCAGTGAGCAGTATTACTCCCCAGACCTGGCCATGATCTTCTAGCTTCCTGTGGCCGACTTGGAGGTGCTCTCAGCGGCCATCACCCCACTCGGTGGTCAATGGCGTGTCGGTCTCACTCGCGATGTCACCCATCTCTTTGCCTTCTGTAAAGCCAGCGACAAGGTACTGACCCCTCCCTCAACTGCTGCGCTCACCCCTCTCACTCTGCTATGCAGTACAACACCGCCCCTCACCTCGCACCCCAAACCAACATGTGCATCCTCACACCGCACTAGTTCGACGACACCGTCCGTCTCGGTTGTCGCATCCCAGAAACACCGGACTTCCAAGGCTGCCGTACCCCAGTCCAAGGTGCGCCCGCTAGCGGACATCAAAGAGGACGCCAAGCAACTTCCTGTCCACACCGATGATGCCATGGCCATCGACGCTGTCCCCTCCGTGCCCCTCACGAGAGCGAAGAGCACCTACCGCCCTTCCGCTGTGACCATGCATTTTCAGTTACGGGCATGATTC
>JBBPNA010000180.1:0-50739 GCA_038090555.1 Boletus subcaerulescens | reverse complement strand
GCTGAGAGTGTGAGGGAACTAAGGTTGGCGGGGTTAAAATGTATGTATAGCCACTCGGATTTTTCCACTACTACCACTAACTAGGATATCACCCTCACACTCGAAGCGTCGGTGGGAAGGAGCCTGTTGCGCGCTACAATAACAACAGACATTTCCCAGAATCCAAAGAGGAAAAAGGCGTCAAAGAACCAGAAAACGTCAGAACAATGTTCAAATACTAAATGTCATCGGTCTGACTAGTAGAATGCCGGGCAGAGGATCGACTCCTCCAACAGCCTGGACGTAATCTATAATGAAGCACAAGCAAAAATCCGGCAAATGTCTGATTTACAAAACCAAACAGAGGTATCGGCCATTTTCAAGAGTGACCCATGTGGGGCGTTAGAGGAAGAGAGCGGCAACGGCAACACCAATAATACCAGCGGCAGCAAACTGAGCAACGTTGGCAGACGCGCCGTTCTTGCTTGTAGATGTGGATGTGGCTGAGGATGAGGTGCCCGTTGCGGCACCCGTACCGGTATCAGTGCTACAACACCATCAAATGACGTCACTCGTAATATTAGCAATGAACTCACGGAGAGCCACCAGTCACTGTGGCTGCGGCCGAGCTTGAACCCGGATTAGATGCAGTAGGGCCAGGGGAGGCTGCACACAACATCAGCACCCGCAATACAAGACGGATTTTCTCACGTACCAGAGGTTGAATTCAAGCACGAATTCGATGCTATAAATCATGTCAACAAACATGGCCAGTCAAGTACGGAAATGACATGCTTCCAGGGTTGATGGTAACCGCAGCTGATTGTACAGCTACACCGGTGCTGTCACGGACGGTAAAGCCAATGGATGTACCTATAAAGGATGAGCTGTAACGTTGACAAACGAACAAGAATAGAACCGTACCAGAAATGATGTTGACAAGCCAGGTGTACGAAGTGGAGTTGGTCTGGGGGAAGCTCTCGAGGGCAATACCGTTGGGTGTTGCACCAGGAAGAATGCTGCATCACACTGAAATGAGCGACGGACAAACGAAAAATTACGCTAGAAACGCCTACCTCTACGGATAGATTGTGACACGTAGAATTGAGCGACTGAAGAGTAAACATGAGTGTTATCACACATACCAAAAAGTAGGGCGCTGGGAGGAGCAAATAAACATCGGAGAAGACGAGAGATGCGAAGAATCACTCACAGGTTCCTCCCTGCCAGGAAAGCTGAAGGGGTTCACACTCGACAACGTTGGCACTACCATGAAATACCATGAGCCCGAGAAAGGCATACTGTCAAGTGAGTGTACTGACGGTGTGTTGATCATGAACTGTGCGAGTGCACTTGAGACGAAAAGGGCGGCGGACGCAAAGGCGGTCTTCATGGTGGGTTGTCTGGAGTGAGGGAAAGGACAGAACCTGGGAGGACGGTTGACGAGAACTTGCCTGCGGATTGTCGAACCATTTATGTCTCCGCCCAAACTTGTTTTACTCCAACTTACGTCATCAATATTACGCAACGTGCCTCACCTTCACCTCCCCCACACCGTACCCCGCGCTATAATCACAACGACGAGCACCACCTGTTCGACGACACCGACGACGTAGAATACGATGGCGAAACAAAGAGTAGTGAGCAGGAACCTAGCCGCAAGAAGACACGACAACCAACACGCGAAAAAATAAACGTGACCTTTTAATAAACCACCATCAGTTCTGTCGCACGACATGCACGTTGGTCACCAGCCCATAGTGGTCGCTGATCCACTCTCCTGTCCCACACTTGGCTCCAACTCCCACCCGCACAGGCTCTTCCACCTCGACCCCTCCCCGCGCAACCCAAAGCACCTTGTCCAGCCGTTTAGCCGGGTACTGACTCGGCGGTTGATACCCCCACGTAAACCCTTCCTCCTCCTCCTCCGATCCCTGCCACGCATCCGTCAACCCAACTTGCTCCGCGATCCTCTCGTCCGAGGGCCCGATCGCGTTCATATCGCCACCCACCACACCCCCATGCAAATCATACTCTTGCAACGATTCCGCGATGATGCCCAGCTGTTCCGGCCGGGCACGTGCACCCTGCGGAAGGGACTCGAGATGCGTGTTGGCAATGCGCATCTGCACGATCCCATCCGATAATCGTGGGGCGTGGGGCGGCGCTGGAACGGCGAGCTTGAGATCCACAAAGAGCCCGTTGCGCGTCATGTTCGAGTTGCTGAAATCGATGGTGAACGCCCCGCAGACGGGGAGCATGCGCGAGATGAGTGTGACGTTGCCGTAGTTCGCTCCGTGGGGCCATTTTTCCGTCGAAGAGGGTACGACGAGGAAGCTTCCCTGTACCCACTCGTTGGCGAGGATCAGCGTGAACGCCTGGACGGATACCTCTTGCAGCAGGATGCAGCAAGGGTTGGGGCGTTCGCTAGGGGTCTTGCATTCGAACACATCTCGGCGGATGTACTCGAGCCCCGCAGCGAGTCGCCTTTTGGGGGCCTTGGACGCGAAATCAATGTTCCACGTCAAGAGGCGGAAAGACGAAGGAAGCGGCTCTTTGATGCCTCGGGCACAGTTGGACGTCTGTGCCCAGCGTTTCTTGTGCATCGAGTAGCGTACAGCGCGTAGCGGTCGAGGGATGTCTAGCATGTTTGACCTACCCCTGATGGGTAGCGGGACTGCCTGCTGCGTGTCAGAAGAAGTACCGTCGAATTCAGATGGCGGGGAAGGGATAAAGGGTTCGTCGATATCAGAGTCGAACATGGCTGGAGAGTGGAAGCGTCGGGGTTGTGGTGGTTATATGCTGGCCACGCTGTATGTCCGCAAGGATGTGGGTCGATGTCGGTGAGTGCCGCTGTGGTCAGTTATCTGAATCGTTTCCCAAAACCCACACAAGTCCTTTAGTTTTAGTAATCCGCGTCATATGACACCACCCTGGTAATCGATAAACTGGCATGAGGCCAAGTTCCAGCTCAGACGGCACGCCGTCTTTGGACCGTGCCTGCATCGTTGCTGCCTCGTGGCAGCACTTGCTTTTGATATCCATCGGCGAAAAAAGATCATGTTATTAGTACGGTCTGAGTCGAACAGATTAACAAATGCCATCCACATCTACCATCCACATCACAGTTCATCTTTCTCCCGGCCAATAACGTTCTCTACCTTCTCAAGAGCAAATGCTTTGAGGATGTTGGCCTTGATTTTGATTTCATCCAACTTCGTAGGCGCCAGGGTGCGCTTGCTTAGGAGTGATGCGAGGCTACCGGTACATGAGACACGTCAGAGCGCCCGCAACAACACAGCATGCCGGCTCACCGCTGAGATTCCTTTGCCACATATCCCTCGCTAGAGCTGACAATTTTTGTCATCACACGCAGATAGTGTTCCGACGTGGCACCGAACGACTCTGACAATGCCTCGGCCTCCTTGAAAATCGCATCGCGAGCATCTCCAACAGCGGCAAGGAACTTTTGAGCGACCGAGTCAAGCTCCGCCAAACGCCCGGCCTACAGACATTCAAGTTTGCAAATTCGAAAAGATGGGAACCCACTTACTTCATCGTTGAGACCTCCGTGACCGCCGACAGCCCGGTGAGTACCGCAACGCTCGTTAAGGAAGGTGACAAATGCCTCTTCCGTGCGTCCTCCTTCATAACTCTCCACCTCCTTACCACCACGGGGGAAGAACTTGATGGTGGGATATGACGCAACGCCGTATCGGCCCGCGATTTCCTTGTTCAGGGCAGCATCGGCATCAATGTTGGCCACAATGCACTGCGTGGCGGTGTCAGACTATGACACGGTGAGAAATGAATGCAAAACATACGTTGCTTTCATGTGCGAAATCTCTGGCAACTAATGACAACGTTGAGACGGTGAAAGGCTCAAGATAAGCATAAAACCTACCCTGCTCATAGATTGGCTTTAGGGTCTTGCAGTGTCCACACCAAGGGGCAGTGAATGTGACGAGAACATCTTTGGCTTCATCCTGCCAATTTTAAGGACAAGCGCTAGTCAACAGGATTGATAAGACCAACCAGTGCGATGTCATCGAATGAGTGAGCATCCAAAATTAGTGTTGTAAGTGCTGGCGGAGCCTTGATGTTTGGCAGAAGAGATGTCTTTTTCATAACGCTAACACGCTCGTCAACAACCGAACGTCTCCAGGACGATGTCACTTACAACATGGCGAGCGAATCGAGGTCCCGGCCAGCCTCATAGTCTTCGACCTTGCCATTAGCATCGAACCACTTGAGGGCTACGACGGAGTATGAGGTAGATGATGTGATGCATTGCGTAAATCACATACTAGGGAACCCGGTGACACCATGCTTTTGGGCAATAGAACGGCCATCACCGTCAGAGTCTATCTTGGCAATTATGACTTTATCCTTGTCTTGCGCGAATGCATCCCCGAGCTGTTCGTAAATTGGTGCAAGGTTCTGAAAAGATGCACTGTTGAGACACGGATGGCACGACAAGGGAAAAGGCTGCATACTTTGCAATGACCGCTGAAAGTAAAGTCACACGACAGTTAGTCAGGCATGTTCGACCCGCGAACAGGGTACGTTCAGACTCACCACCACGGCGCATAGCTAAAGACGGAGCAGGGTTGGTGTGTGCGCGTCCACATTGAACGAGTAAATTGACTTACAACTCTACGAGAGCAGGCTTGCCCTTTCCAATCACAGCATCAAAGTTGTCGGGTCCGAGTTCGAGTACGTTGGAGGCAGAGACAGCGGCCAACGAGCCGGCGAAAAGGAGTGAAAGTAAAAACCTCATGATCGGATGAGGGAGAGTGTGGACGTGACGTGGAAGACAAAACTTGTATTGACGAGCTTAGTCAGCGTTGAGTTTAGTGCATTACGCATTGCATCGACTACGAACGCTACCGCTACGGATGAATGTAGTCGTAGTCGTAGGAGATAATAACCACGTGAGCGGGAAATCGGGATCCTCTGTCATGGCTTGACTCAGCCCACCAAGTGATTTCTCATCCAACTCTCCAGCCGGTCACTATATCAGACGCGACCAAGACTTGTGCACTGATACCAGCATGGCATCCCACGAAACAGATCAAGACTACATCGGGCAAGGGGACGCCGAGGTCTTCATCAACGAAGACGAAGTCTACGCAGAAGTCCCAGACGATGGCGATATACCGATGGACGACGATGACGATGAAGCCGCCGATCAGGTAGGCGACCTACCCACCGACGGCGAAGAGATCAAAGACATGTCCGTCCAACATTTCCGGAACCACGATGGTTCTGTATTCACGGTCTCATGTCATCCTACGGAACCTCTCGCTGCATCGGGAGGCGAGGACGACCTAGGATATATATGGGATATGACTGACGGTGAAGTCATCGTCAAGCTCACGGGACACACAGACAGCGTGTCAAATACGGCGTTTAGTGCCGACGGAGAGATGATTGCGACAGGAGGAATGGACGGAAAAGTCAGGGTGTGGAGAAGAGTCGGGAAAGAAAACTATAGAACTTGGGAGTTTCTTACCGAACTTCAAGGGCCAGACGAAGTCATGGTGTGTGTTCTACCTCAGCTTTGGAACGTTGCGCCGACAAAGACCTAGTGGTTGCGATGGCATCCGAAGGGAACTGTCCTCCTGGCGGGATCGAACGACTCCACCGTGTGGTTATGGCAATGTGAGAATACGAATACTTGACCAAGGCTATCGTCATGCTAACCCCACGAGACAGTGCCCTCGGGAAACACGATGCAAGTATTTGCAGGCCATACCGGTCCGGTTCAGTGTGGCGAGTTCACTCCCGACGGTACGTAAAGCCCATACCTCTTGGCGGAAATCTTATCGTCTGGTTCAGGTAAACGGATAGTGACGGCCTGTGCTGATGGAATGCTCATCTATTGGGATCCGCGTTCACCAACCCCCGTTTTCAAGCTCACTCCTCAGGACACTCGTTTCGAACTAGACGCTATTACCTCTTTGGCGGTCAACCCTTCCTCTACACTGGCTGTTGTTGGAGGGACTTCGGGGAGCGTTCGGGTCGTGAGTCTGAGTAAAGGGGAAGTCGTAGGGGCGCTTGGAGGACACGCCGAGGGAGAGAGCGTCGAGGCGGTCCAGTTTGTCGATCTCTCTGGGACGGCAACTGGCCCTGGCATTGTCGTAACGGGCGGCACAGATGGTAAGGCATGTATCTGGGACATCAGTACGATGCGTCTGCGTGCAACACTGGAGCACCAGGTCTGTTCCATTACCTCCTTTTAACGCAGCGTCTGATCAGCGCTTGCAGGATGCGATCACGAACGTGATGGCTCCTCCGTCGCCAAATAACCATCTGATCGTCACAGCCTCGGCTGACAAGACACTGAAGACGTGGGATGCACGAACGGGCACACTCGTCAAGGAACACACGGGCCATCACGGACCCATCCTCGGTGCCTCGCTCGGACTGCAGGGTTCCGTGGTAGTAAGCGCAGGCGACGATGGTGTTTGTCTCGTCTTTACTATGTAGTTTACATAATCCAGTGTATCTGCTCTCGTCCCCTCCCCCATGATGTACTACGCCAACGCGTATGGCCAAGACAGCGCACCACCGCAGCTCACCAACAACCCCTTCATAGGCGATCCCACAACTGCACACGCCCGCTTTCCGGATCTCAGCGCATCTCATCAACCCCAGTATCCGCAGTACTCAAGTTACCCTCAATCCTATGCCAGCCTCGGCGGTCCGTATCAGACCCAGTCACAGCAGATCCCCTCTCAGACACAGTTTACACCGACGTCTTATCAGTACCCAGCCCAAGCGTACGTCCCCGCTTGTTCGCTTCCCATCGATCCACTCACACCCCTCTCCAACAGCCCTCAACCCGGCGCATTTCAACCCACTGGCTTTGCACAACAACAATACCCCATCGCATCGGGCCACTCATACGCCAACTATGCTCAACCTCAACCACAACCCCCACCGACCACCGCCACACCAAACTACCTCACCGAATTCGATCCGTACGGACAGGCCTCTCAGAGCCAGAGCCAGAGACAGATCACCCCCCCGAGCAACACGTCCTCGTCCAACACAGCCCCCACAGGCATCCCTCACCCCCGCGACCTCATTCGGACCCACAAGGTCGGGCTCGAAGCCTGGGACACGTACAGCTGGAAACAGCTCTTGAGTGGGTGCGATGCGCTCAAAGGGGCGTGGCATGCGCGCAAGATGCAAGCAGAGAACGTCGTGAGGCAGTATGGGGGACATGTTGAGACGGGGTTGTTTGATCCTGATCCAGCGTTTGGGTATCAGAGTCAAGTCGAGGGGTGGAAGCAGGTGAGGGCATCTTTTGATTTTTATTTCTCTTGGGTGTCGTGTTGATGAGGATTGGGTGTCGTAGGTGCTCAAGGATGCCAATGAACATTTTGGTGCGTTGGATGATGTCATACTCTTTGACGGGATCTGATGGTTTTGGATAGATACCGTCGTAGCGTCTACCTTCCAGCTACACGAAGTGTTCAACAGCTATCGACAATCGGCTGATCAAGCCAGCAAACGGCGTGTGCGGGAGTCGTGTAACGCTGCGGTCAAGGGCTTGCCCGACTGGCCGAGCAATTAGCATGATACCGCTGGGACTTTTTGTATAATTTCATAGGGGTCGTGTGTAGTCGTCGGTTTTACTACTAATTTATTGGCGTGATGGTTTGGAGTTTACCCTACAACCCCCTCGAATCAACCGGACTCACAAGCGTCATCCTGACGCGTCCACGTTGCGTATTCTTGTCCTTCTCCACCTCGATCCTCACCTTGACTTTGTCAAACACCGAAATCGCGACCGGCGCCGCGTTCCCGGCCGCATCCGCCGACGCTGGCACCACGACGGTATAATTGTCCGCATCGAATTGCACGTCCCGTTTAAACGTGACGAGACCCTCCAATCCGAGCCTAGAGAAACGAATGGGCAAAAGGCAAAGGCGACCCGTCACACGCACGTACTGAAACACAAACACGCCCATCCCATTCCGAAACGTCCGTATCACAAACGCGTCTTCCGTGATGCTCCCCCCACCCTCGCCTTCGCGCGCCTTGGCAAGCGACTCGGCACGCCCTTTGAGTGCGAGGCCGACGTAAAACTCGACGCTAGCGCGGCCTGCCATTTGGGCCATCCGATGCCGTCGATTGATCACGTCCATGATGCGCTCCACGTTGGATTTCGAGTGGAGTGATGCGTGGAGCGGGGTGTGTGAGATGGCCGCCGCGAGTTGACGGTGTGCGAGGACGTCTGTACGTGTGAGCACGACACGAGGGCAAGGGCAAGGGCATGGTCAGTGGTCAGCGGGAGGGGGGGGGGACGGCTACGTACCAGCATAGCGTCGAATCGGACTGGTGAAATGCGTGTAGATGGGGCTGGCGAGGCCGTAATGACCAAATGTGTCTCTGGCAACACTCCCAGAAGAGAAATACTCGGCAGAGAGCATGCACCTCGTCGCCATGATACGAACCAGGGTGTTGAACGCCGGTGCAGAGGGATCCTAGATCGTTGGTCATGAATCGGCGGAAAGCATGTACAGATCAAGCACGCACGACGCATTTATCCAATGAGGCTGCAAGCGCCCCTGAACTCGAGACGTCGAGCTTGAACCCCTTGCGTTTTAAAAGTACGTCCTGAAGCTTCTCAAAGTTGGTCTTTGGTGGGGGTAAATGACGTCTTTGCGAACACAAACGAACGTCGATAAAGCTATTATCGCCGAGCAACCAACATGCCACGCACCTCAATACGGCAGTCTGCGGGAACACCTCGTCGATTTTCTTGGCTACGCTCACATTGGCAAGCAACATGAATTCTTCCACTAAGCTGTTCGTCTCGCGCAACTCTTTTTGCTCGACGTCGATGGGATCAGAGGACTCTGCAGATCCAAGATGGATTTTCACTTCGGGAGATGCGAGGTTCAACGCGCCAGCTGCCATACGTTGTGCTTTGAGCTTGATCGCGAGGGCATTCAGAAGACGGATGGATTGCGTGAGCGAGTCGGTGCGATTGCTTTGTGTGGCCAGTTGAGCGTTGTATAGGGTGTGCATCAGGAACAAACTCACGGGTCGTCCTTGCGTATCTGTGCCTCCTCGTACTCGAATGCCGCTTTCGAAGCAATAACAGATTTTGTAAACTTGACGTTGATAATGTCGGCATCATCAGTGAGTTGCTGAGTCGCTGTTAGTCGTCGTGCGCGTCCATGAATCGTATAAAGACTCACCCAAATCACGCTAAATGCCAATCTTTCAACATGTGGTCGAAGGGAACAGAGATTCGTGCCCAGCAGTGCCGGCAACATGTCAATGCGTTTGTCCACGAGGTATACGGTCGTCCCGCGCGATGCAGCCTCGCTATCCATAGGGGTATCGGCGAGGACGAAATGGGACACATCCGCAATGTCTATGGATAGCAATTAGATCCGTCGATAAACCTCGTCCAAGAGTACTCACGGACGCCCGCTTCGATGTACCCATTAGGAAGACGACGAGCATGGAGGGCGTCGTCAATATCCTGACATCCTGCAGGACATGCACTTCAGTGATCGTTTTGCTTTTGTACAGACAGACACTCACCTGGAGGATCGATGCTACATATATCCAAATCCCTCAAATCCATCCGATCTCTCCATATTGGGTCCGTCGGGTCCTTGGGCGGGACAACCCACTGCTCGCCTTCAGGGGGCAAACAATTCAAGATTGCTTTTCCAAAGGGTCGGTATGGCACTTCGAATTCCAACAGAAGACTTTCTTGCTCTGTTTCCTTGTCTTCTGCTTTTCCGAGCGCACGAACCAAGTGGCCTTCGGGATATCGCGAATGCGCATCCCATCGGTCGACGGTCACGAGAATCTTTTGTCCAAGAAGTGCCGGGGCTTGACGAGTACGAAGTCGAATACGAGGGAGTAATCGAGAAAGTGGAAGGGCAAATACAGTCTGGGTCGAGAGCGACGTCGACACCGTCGATGGAAGGGACGGCATATCGAGATGGCACACGTAACTAGACAAAACACAATCACGCTAAGAAACACAAAACGGTCAAAAGATGATCGATCAAAGTTGAAGACGTACGCGCGCCAGTTCCGTTTGGTAATTCCGACAACCCGTCCGGTGGGCTGCTTCTCGGCAGAGCCTTTCTTGGTGCTGGCTGACCGGAGTGCTCTCGTTTCTTCGCGAAGTTTGAACTCATCCCCGTCGGACTCCTCTTCCGAGTCTTCTGCGTTGTCGTTTTTGAGAGTGGCTGAAAGCGATCGTCGGGGCTTGGATATGACAAGATTGCGCTGGGAAAAGACATACCCTCTTGGTCGACCACTTCGTCAGTTGGAGCCTTCCATTCACTCTCATCGAAAACTTCGACAACGACGACATCTCCGTGAACAGCGCGATTCATGTTTTCTCTGCCGACTAGCAGGACAGGCTTTGTGAAAGCTGGAACTGGTACAGTACCCTGGAAGATATGTCATTCCAGGTGTCACAGGACTCGGCGGACTAGACGAACCTCTAAGTAATTGTATTGGTTGGCGTTAAAGTGGCCCTGATGGAGTTCCCCTGCCTTGACGCCAGCCAGGAGAGTAGTAGTAGGGAGGTACTGAACGTAGAGTCAACATGTGCTGGATTTCATTCGATAAAATGAAGCATACATTGGCATAAAGGGCTGTCCTGGTGGTGGTTGCCGCTCTCGTCTGCCCGACATCATCCGTGCCCGTCGCAGAGAGGATATCCAAAAGTTTTTCCGCTTGCTGCATTCCCTCGACATATTTGCGGACTGTTCGAGACACGGGAAATGAGAAATGGACGGTACTGGAAGGAGGATGCTTTACTTGAAACGGTCGGTATGTTTTCGGCCTCGGCCTTTTGTCTGTTAGCGACGTCATTGGTGAGTAGGACAACCTGGGGAATCTTGCGCGTTTGGCCACGAATGGGAGGGCGGGCGAGTGCAAGGTGGGTGTTGTACCATTCCGCGCCTCTCCGGATGCCTATGGACATCAATGCCATTGAAAAGGTTGGGATGAAGATCGACCCCACCTCTGTCGTTACGGTCATTTGGCGTTTCATTTTCCTCCGTCACAACGGCAGTTTCCCTGCACAAGAGTGAGTAGTGGGAGAGGGAAGAAGAGAAGGATACAAACAATCGGAACTCGTTATAAAAGACCCAGAACTTCTTGTCGTCTGCCTTGACCAGCGTTTTGAGGCGATTATAGAGCGGGAGGGATCTATGTCGGACTTCCTCCAGGACCGTCTGGAGAAGGATGATGGGAGGGGTAAAGCTGGGAGACTCCATCAGATCCATCTAAAAGAGTAAATGGTTAGCATGGGATGTGCTGGTGTAAGTAGATATGACCTGAGACAGGAATATGTTGGTGTCTGGTAGGACATAATGGCCGGTCGTGAATTGCTTGTGAGTGGTATCGCCTGCAGCGGGCAAGACAGGGTTGACTGCACCAGCGCAGATCCGACACGCGATGATACCACAGTATATGTCATCGCGGAGGTAGCGCTCGCGCAATACTGATGGAAACTTAGACGTATGGCGGTGAGGATACCAGATCGCGAACCTTTGATGACCTTGCCCTTGGAAGTCTTTTTGAAAAACTTGCGCTGGGTCACGACTGCCTCGCCGCGCGGTCGTTTCAAGATCGTTATTTGGGGCATTTCGGACGTCGTACAGGAAGACGCGCTCGTCCATTGCGATATTCTCACGTGACATTCGATCAAATAGGAGACGATATAAAGACCCCTCGTCCATAGAAACACCCTCTTGCACCAAGACACCAATAATGTGGTACAATCAGGATTCAGACGAAGCCCGCGCCCATGCCCAGGTAACACACTCACCTAGCAGTGAGACAACCACGCTGACTTGATCACCCCTAGGTCACTGGAGGGCACACCGCCAAATTATCTCATGAAGTCATCGCCGCCGCCGCTTCGTACGAGGTACGCGTCTCTTTCGTTCCGTCATCGCTTTCTACCATGAATCGCTAGGCGGCGAAAGCGTACGAAAATCACCTCAAAACACACGGTAAACCTGCCACTCATGCAAAGGCCATTGAATTGCTGTAGGTCGTCCGCCGTTCATCAGGTGAAGCGGTCTCACCCCTATTACAGAGCCGCTCTTACGGGTGGCTTCGTCGACAAGATTGCCGAGACCAAAGGTTTGGACGCGTTGGACAGGGAACGCGCTCAACATGCCGGTGAGTTTATGTAGACACGCAGGGGAATGTCGCTGATCTTGACGCAGCGCATGAGCGTGCAAAGGAGGGTTTGGCGCAGTCGGGTGAATACTGAATTGGATGCGTTTGCGAATGTAATGTATTAGTATCTACGCACGTTACAGCGTGCCCACGTTTCGAAGACATAAATCACGAGCGACAAGGCTCCTGTCCTTGTCTCGACCTTGACCGCTGCTGAATGCCATGACGAGTGCATCCTGTCCTTCATCGGTCCTGTGACCAGTCAAATCTCCAAAGCGAGAATAGTGTTAGAGAGCGGACATACCATTTGACTGGATGTCCCGACTTTTCAAGGGCAACTTTGACAGTAGTCCACGAGAACCGCGCCACCGAAGGAAACCCAAACGTTTTCTCGAGCGAGGCTGCAATCCATTCTTTCGTCTTGGGGTCTATATGAGGAGCAAGATCATTCGATTCTATCCTTTTCGATTGAATGTGCCAACCTGAAGGATACCCGCTCCCAAACTCTCCTCCAAATCCCTTGAGAGTAGTGTCTTGATCATTATCAAGTTCCTCGAAACACCACCCCTCGATGCAGGCGTCGCGAGTGACCTTGGCAGCCACGCTCGCGGCGCCGACAATCTTGAATTTCGAGTCTGCTTTGGTGGTGACTGTGAAATTAATGCCCGGGAAGATGGAGGATAGGTACGCCTCGTAAGACGAGGTGTTACCCAGCGCATCGACATACACCTGCATTGTACACTTTCAGTCTGGCACTAGCAGGGGTAGAGGAGAGATGCTCACGTCCGAGAGCTGTAGTCCGCGTTGAAGCACGTCGCGGATGAGCTGGATGGTCGCGTCTTGTGATTGTTTATTCAGATTCGTCGGTGGCACTTTGAGCATGCCCCTCGATATCGCCTGTGGACTGGACGAACGGATGAGTGACGATGATCGTGGTGTCGCGTCCAAGCCGCACCTGATGACGCGTACGGACCAGCCCAGGTTGATGGGGTCCGCGTTGAGCACGTCCAGCAGCTCCATCCTCTTTTCGGACGTCAGTGTCTTCGAGTCTGTGGGTTGTGCTGTTACGTGCGGGTCGTGGACACAGCGAGCGGTGCTCACCTGCGAAACCAAGTTCCTCGAGGTCGTTTTGCCATGCGACAGGACAGTACGCGACGCCGTATACGAGTGGGCCCAGGACGGGACCTCGACCTGCCTCGTCGACGCCGAGGATGTATGGTCCCGGCGCGGTTGGGGTTGTCGAGTGGTAAGAGTAGGACTCTGTGAGTGGTGTCGATGATGCGGATGGGACGTCCATGTCTCACTGTCAGCCGCGTCGAGGATGTCAGCCGCAGCGAGGAGGCTTGAAATATCGCTCGCATGGGTTTTATCGACGTCCATTCCTTCTTTTCGTTTTACAGAGTGCACCACCAAGATGTCCGTCGTCGTCGTCCAGCGCGTCTTTGCGTTCTTTGGCAACGTCTGGTCGTTCATCTTGACACTCGTCCGCTCCCTACTCGCTCTCTTTGCCTTGCGTCGTCGCACTTCAGACCCCTTCTCCCTCCCAACCGCCAACCGCACCCCAAACGACGCCCTCGCACGCGCTCACTCTCAACTCAGGCCCA
Organism: Boletus subcaerulescens; assembly: GCA_038090555.1. NCBI lineage: Eukaryota > Fungi > Basidiomycota > Agaricomycetes > Boletales > Boletaceae > Boletus > Boletus subcaerulescens. The sequence continues at coordinate 36,970 of JBBPNA010000180.1, read as the reverse complement.
TCCTCCTCACCCCGAGGTCGATCTCGCTCTCTCGTGCTCAGAGCACTCGCACTCGCTCCGCCACGTCGACCATCCTCCCAGCCCACGGCGAGAACCCAATCGCCTCTGCCTCTGCCCCACAGAGGGCCTCCCCAAAGCTCGACCCACACGACGCCGAACTCGGCCTAATAATTATCACTCCCTCAGACTTCCCAGGACTCCCCGCCGCAAGCGCGACAAGCCTCCGGGAAGGAACGCCCGATACATCTCATACTGGATCGTCGTATGTGCCCCTCACCCCGCCGGACAGATGCTACCTCGCACCGCTTCCACCTGCCACCGATTGTCCGTACACCGAGCCCTGGCCGACCTCCGTCTCCCTCGAGCATGGCAAACCAAGACTCCCAGGAAGCCCCCTCAAGGTCTCTACCAACACCGACGCCGCGTTCCCCGAGCCCAAAGTCGCCCCGATTGGCTCCCCGCCTCCCGGACGCTGGAGCCCCTTACAAATCTGGACGAGCACCCCATGCAAGACCGACAGTCCCATCCTAGCCGATCCGATCCTTGGCACTCCGTTCGACCTCCCCGAGGACCCCTCGCCCGCGCTCACGAACGTCTCACACGCCCTCATATCGCGCTCCCAGAGCTCGATCCAGCCGTACGACGCCACCAACTCGAGCGTCTCCTCGGTGCCCAGCCCGCTGGTCGACGACGCGCACCGCCAAAGCCAGCGCCAATACCAACACTACCGCACCCACGCGCTCGTCCCGCGGCCCAAGGACCCGTCGTACCCGCGCTTCCACCACCCCGACGCGTACGCGTGCATGTGGCGTCGTCACGGCGCCCGGCTCCCCGGTAAACCCGACCGCACGCACGCCTACACGCGCTCTCAGCCCCATGTAGACTTTGGTGCGGCTGCGTGGTATGACGCGGACGCGTACGTCTTGTCGCCCGTGACCGCGCTCAGTCCGCCCCTCAGTGAGTCTGCGACCGAGGACGAGGACGATATGCCGCTCGGCCGCCTCAAGGAACGCTTGGTGCACAAAGGTGAAGGTGCAGGTCTGGGTCTCGCCTTGTCCTTGTCCGGAGGTTCTGGTGCACGCGTGTCCCCGCGCACGAGGCGGATGAGTGAGGGGTGCTTGTTGGCGATGTCGGGGATGTCGACGTCGACGCCAACGCGCGTCGGGGTGGGTGCGCGATCTGGGCGACAGCCGCTTTCGATCGCGTTGGATGGCAGCGGGGACGGTGTCAGGGATTGGCTCGATGCGCTCTCACTGTGGTTCAATCCCGAGCAGAAAGACGCTGTACCGTCCGCCGAGGTGGTCGCAGACTGAGAGGTGTGGTTATTCCTTTCTTTTTTCCCTTGTTGGGTGGTTCAGGTCATGTATGTGCGTCTTGTATTTCTGGATTGTCATGTCAGCAGGTGAATGGGAATTTGTATTGTGTTACACGTGCGAGTACATGAGCAACGATTCTATAGTACAAACGAGAGATGGGAAAACGAGATCGTGACGCTGGGCCAACTTGTCCGCCGTCAAGCCACCAGAAGCACACGCGGTACAAACTGGCACGGAAATGAAGTGGGTACTGTCCAAGGGGGGAAAACAGCACGAGTGAGCTCATGCGAGGCTATAGACGTACGAAGTAATGCCTGCCGTCCACCGCGAACCGTTTGGATCAGATTAGTACAGGCTCTCCGAGGGGGTTGTGGTTATATAGTTGTGGATGTTATTGGAGCTGACTAAGCTGAGTCTCTTACTACACACCGTCACCACAACCGCCCAAGCCGAGCCACGACCTCCATGATGGAAGAGAGCATCTCCCTCGAAGAGACCAACAAAATCCGCATTTCTCTCGGTCTCAAACCTCTCACAGAGGACCCAGCACCCGCAGACGACGCAGACAAGCAGGCAGAGGAAAACTATGCCCGCCAGCGCGAACGTGAGGCGAAAGCACGCGAGACAAAGTAATGCCATGGTTCGTTTCGTGTGCCAGGATGTTCTTTCTGATTTTACGTCTTTCTTCCAGGAAAGTATATGATAAAATTGCCAAGTGAGTATCTGTCAACGATCACCCGCTATCTTGCTCAAGCACACTTCCCACCCAGGGTGAGGAATCGACGAGAGCTCAACGCCTCCCTGACCGGTGCAACTCTCGGTGATCCCGATGGCGATTCAGAGGATACCCTCAAATGGGTCAAGAGAGCGAAGAAGCGCGAGAAGGAGCTCGCACGTAAGGGGCAGTTGGCGCGAGAGAATATGGACAATGTATTTCAAGGGGATGAATACACCGAGAGTATGCATCTCCCGTTCATTTAGTTCCGTCCGTTTCTCATTTTTCGTTCCAGAGGACCTAGAAGGTTTGAAGGTCAGCCACGACTTCGATGAGCTGGCAGAAGGCGACGCCCGAATACTTACGTTGAAAGATAGTCGCATCCTCGACAATGAAGGTATGACGCCAATGTTACTTTCACTCCCTTTCATCTTTCTCATACAACACTCCTAGAGGATGAGCTGCAAAATACCGAAATGGCCGAAGCGGAACGCGTCAAGAAAAATAAGGAGCTCAAAATCAAACGTCGTGATTATACCGGTTATGATGATGAGGAGTTTGAGGAAGGAAAGCAGGGAATGAAACGATCCATTTTGGCCAAGTATGACGAAGTCTTGGAAGGTCCGCACGAAACCGTATGTCCATTCTTGTCTCCATTCTGAGTACGTTACTTACTTGAATGTCATAGGATTTCCGATTGGGCAGCTTCATCAAGTCCAGCACGGTCAAACGGCCTGAAACTGAAGAAGGTGCAGTGTCCGTAAATCGTGCCTTACTGTCAATCGATTATGCCAGTGAGTGACGCACCTGTCATCTCGTATGCCCATTCTTATCATTCACGTGTTTAGAAAATTTGGAGACACATGACTACCTTCGTGAAGGGGACGTCGGGTTCAAGAAACCAAGGGTAAGCATTACATCACCCCGTTTTCACAATTATCAATCGTTATACACAGACGAAAAAGAAGCGTTCTTCCCGACGTGCTCCAATCGATAATGAAGTTCCCGGTGGCGAAGACGCGGATCAGATGGAGGTAGACGAGAAACCTGTCGTTCCTCGGACACGTGAGTTAGACGCCAATTTTGTGGATGACGATGAGCTACAAGCTGCTCTCGCTCGCCAAAGAAGAACCAAGATCCACAAGGTAAAGAAGCTGTCCCCGGAAGAAATTGCACGTAAAAGTGGGTGGTTGTCTTTGCGCATCACCCATTTTTATCTAACTGCCTTTGTAGTCGCTGCAGATCGCGCTCGGGAACAATTCCCCATCGCCGATGATATCATCAACGTCGAAGAAGCGGAAGAAGGGACCGGCGATGCTGGCCTAACTTTCGATGACACGTCCGAATTCGTTCGGGCCATTTCCTATAACCCCACCGCAGTCAAAGTGGAGCAAGTCGAACCCTCTGTAGCACCGCCTCCGTCTAAAACCCGATCACCATCTCGCGATGTGTCGATGCCAGAAGACGAGGCCGTGGACGAAATTGAAGCGGGTGAGGTAGTGATGAAAGAGGAAGATGATGAAGAGATGCTCGAGGCAATTGAACAGGCTATCAAGGACACTGAGGCAGAGGAACGAGTTGCCGCAGAGCACGGTCTAGGCGAAGCAACAGTCGGAACATCCAGTGACCCCACCTTTGGCTCAGGTATGGCTGGTACATTGGCTCTCCTTCGCCAGCAGGGGCTAGTAGCGCAACCGAACGCCGACCAGGCTGAGCGCGAGAAAGTCCAACAACAACGCGATCTCTGGCTTGCAGATTACCGACGTATGCTGGCTCAGCGAGAACTCGACCGGTTACAGGCGCGCGGCGGCAACAAGGACCAAACAACGCGAGAGTACGAGAACCGTGCTCGAGAGCAGCAGGAGTCTCGTGCCAGTCTCGAGCTGTTCAAGAACTACAAGCCCGACGTCAACATTGTTTACTACGACGAATTTGGTCGCTCCCTCACGCCAAAGGAGGCTTGGAAAGCGTTGTCACACAAGTTCCATGGCAAAGGTTCTGGGAAGATGAAGACAGAGAAGCGTTTAAAGAAGATTGCAGAAGAGAAGAAGAAAGAGGCCATGGCTAGTGGTGACACGCCTTTGAGCATGAACAAAGCGTTCCAGATCCGACAAGAAAAGACGGGGCAAGCTCACTTTGTTTTGTCCGTTGGCAACAGGGGGTACGTCTTTTTCTGTTCTCGGTGATGATGTTCTCAGCCTAAATGCCTGCATTTAGCGCTGTACCTCAAGCATCGGAGTTCCTGGATCCCCAGCCACTGTCAAAAGGCAAGACGGAAAAAACGAAAAGCAAGAAGAAGGAGGCTGCCAAAGCTGCTGCCCCGCAAGTCCTGGACTCCGCAGGGTTTATTACGTTGCCTGTTCCTCAAGCGAATGACTCAGTCAGTGCGAGTCCCGTACCTTCTGGCTTCTCGTCGGTTGCACAAATGAATGGCTCTGGGTCACCTATGCCTGTGAAACCCGGTTTCTCACGTATATCGTCTGCCGTGGATACTCCCTCTCAGAGTAGTACCCCCGTGACGGGGGAGAGGACCAAGGTTGCATTTGGGTTTGGCGCGAAGAGGAAAGTCGCGGAAGATTTCCTTGACGAGCCTGCTGCAAAGAGACGATGAATTGATTACTGATGGTTTATTTATTTTCCATCTCCATATCTGCCTGCTAGTATGTCCTCTTCTTTGACCTTGATGTGTTACGAATGCATACGTTGGGGGTTTAGCCTGGACGCACAGTGATTAATTGACAAACGGTGTTCAGATTTGAAAGCTTGGGATCTGAGACTCGCCGCCGCCGCTTGGGAAATACCTCCGGATCTCGGCTTAGATGCGGGCCGTCGGCACTCGAGTCGCGCTGGGACTTTGGCAACCTCGAACTTATGGGATGCATCTTCCAGTTACTTTCGAGCTCTTAGGTGACCGTTCAGCTAGGACTGACTTGGAACAGTGGCAACAGTGTAGATCATCATGCCGCCGCAAGTGGCGTGTGGTCCAGGTGCTGATGCCATCATCTGAGACGGTCAATGTCTCACTCTTTTCCGCCTCACATGCTATCCATGACGTTGACAACCTCCGTAAGTTCTCTCGCCTTTTTTGAAGCTCTAGTCCCACTGTCGTGGTAAGGTCCCTGAAAGCACCCACTGGCACCTGTGCACCACGAGCTCAAAAATGGTCTGTACGTATATCGGAATTCTGCGCGCATCATCACAGTAAATGTTTCACTTACAGCCTTGTTGTGTACGCCCTCGCTGTCATCGGCGTCTTCCTGACGATCTGCTTCATCGGACTCGCCGTCAAGAAAGAATTGACACTTCAACTTCATCAGCTTCCTCTTCCACCAGGTCCTCAAGGACTCCCTTTTCTCGGGAACGCACTCCAGATCAACAAGGCGGAGCCATGGCTGACGTATAAAGAGTCGACTAAGACGTACGGTACTTGACTTTGCGTACGCTATGCTGAGTTTCACACGAAGATACCAGGTGAGATCGTCTCATGCAAGCTATTGGGCCAAACGTATGTCATTATCAACTCGGAGAGGGTTGCGAAAGCGCTGCTCGACCAACGTTCAAGCATTGATTCCGACCGCCCGGTAATCAAAACCTCTGAAGCGTACGGAGTCTAATTTTATCTAGATCAGGTCAATCTGATGCGAACATGATCCCCATGGCTTTAGAATGGAGTTTAACATGGGGCATCAGTCGGTGCGCGACATGCGACCCTCCATCAGGCGAACGCATGCAGTCTCGAGCCAGGGCGATTACTGCATGCCATTGATGTAGCGTTGCAATGAGGGAGGTGAACACGCACAGCGCCGCACCGCACCCTGACGACGAAAGATGAAATCTTGATCGGCGAGTTCCGCAAAGGAGAGCAGGAAGAGCCGGTGTCCGCCCCCCCTTCCTCATCAGCGAAGGCACATGAGCGAAAGACACGTGGGTGGACGCAACGGCCAGCGACGCGTGCATATTAGACACCGTCGTGTTTTAGGATCGTGAATTCGCAAACGTTGAGAAACTACGTCACAGTGGTATCACCTGGCATGATTCGTTTACTGTTACACTATGTACCCATGAAACGCTCGACACTCGGCTCGTATCCAAGTCATCCTGATTCTTTCCCCAAGATTATGCCTACTTCAAACGCGTTTCGCCACCATACAGAAGCTCATTCCAGTCGAAAGTACCGTCCACAGGCTGCCTCAGGTCCACCTGCACATCCTTCGTCGCATCAACCTCCCTCGGTATCTCTTCAATGTCTTTTAAGCATCTGTCCTGCCCAGCAGCTGCAAACTCCATCGTCGTCCTGGGTAACGACAAGCCGAACGCGGTATCGATTCCTTCATACTTTTGAGTAATCACATCTCCCGCATGCTCAAGATGAATCGAGGGGTTAGTGTGTAAATGGGGACGTATTTCAATGCGGTCAAGAGCAGCTGCTGCCATTCTCCGGTTGGGGCCATTCCAGAGATGTCCAATACGTTGACGAGATTAAACAGAAAGATGCTATGGTGCAAGGTTATCGTTAGCTCAGTCAGTGATGGGTTTGTTTGCGGGTTTGAATAGTAGCGCGGATGGGAAGGAGGAGACTAGAACGTACGCAAGAAAGGATAGCATGCCCTGCCTGACAAGCAGAGCCATATACCGATTGATTTCCCATGCCTTCGTGGCACGGTACATTTGAAGTGATCGTCTCACTACCTGGATAATGCCAAGTAGGCATAATGTCCCGCCTTGTGTGATCTGCAGGATGACAGCCACGTTTGTCCACGTGGGCACGGTAGATGCGAGTGTGCAAAATGAAATATCCAGTATCTGAATAACTCCCGCTGTACGATAGTCAACAAGCGGGAGTGGTGATACAATTGGTTAGTGAAGTACCTGGCAGGTTCTTCGGAATGCTGTTGACGATAACATCGAGGATGGTACCAATGATTACCACAAAATACAGCGCCAGGAGACTGCCAATGATGACCCTCGATCGATTATACACTGCCCATATGCGGAGAATCATAACAACTACAGTCACCATTTGAGTTTACTCTTTCTAAGACAAAGCTGCTCAGCAACTCACAGTCGGCTGCCGCATAGAAGAGAAGGAACGTCCATGCATTGATGATACCGATTATTTGACCTTGGAAGCATCCGTGAGGAGAGTAGACAAGAAAGCTTGGTGTGTACTCACAACTATTCAACAGGTATTAGTCGCGTGGGGAAGCCTTGTCAATAAGGATAGGTCAAATACGTACGACTATGAGCACACATTTAGTATCCCTGTTGGTCACCAGCACAGAGGGGAATTACCTTTGCAGGGCCAGGTGCGAGGGTAGTTCCCACTTGGGGGTGGGGTCACATTGTGATCTTACATTTAAATGCAGACGTACAGAGGGCAGAGACCCTGGTGAACAATCTCTAGTTAGCATTCAGCTTATGTATAACAATTATGGACTTACATGAGATTGAAAAGACCGAGATATCGAACCTGCAACAATGCTTAGTTCGCTGGAGGCCGTGGCAATGCCATGGTAAATCCAACTTGGATACACACGGGAATATATAGCGTTGACACCCATGTCCAGGGTTTGCTCTATTGTATTATCAGAAACATGTCACCTTGAAAATGGAAGTTGCCGAGTCTGCTGACCCAAACGTGTTCTATCTACACGGTATATCAGTGTAGCATACTTAACACATAGTTGTGGGGTGCATGTGGCGTCATACCTCACTTGAGAGTGTAAGGACTGGCAATGTTAGTACGTCGTATTGGAACAGAACCTATCCCTCACCATAATCGTATCCGACTGCAGCAACGAGAGCAACTGCAATATTATAGGGTTGTGTATGTGTCTCTCACAAGTGAGTATGAGCATACCAGACAGGTAATTACCCTGCTGAATGGCAACCACCGCAGACTGTAGCGCATCGGAAGACATGTTTTGAAGGATGTGCACCAGTCACAAAGCAATCGTGAAGTTGGTAGACAGGGATAAGAAGACTCTGCCTATGCAAAGTGAGGCACACGTATTTATAAGTCGACAGGGTTCCGACTCATTCTGTGGAGTGACTTACTATCGCGTACGGTGACGAATTCATCACCTTGGATCGTCACTTTCTGAAAAATAAAATAAAATATACGATCATTTTCGGGGTCCACACTACTTGATAGCATCTATGATCAATTCTAATGCTTTCCGAGCTCGAACGAGCAAATTCGGAGCAGAAATGAGCGAGATAGCAAAAGGTGGGTTGTCACTCTCGTGTCACCCCGCCGAATGGTGCCGCAGCTGAGTCTAAGCTGACTCTGAAGTTTATACAACCTGCTGAGGCTATTGTCGCGCGCTGACTGTCGGAGCCTGAATACTTCAAGTGTGACACCCTGTGACTATCTATGACATTTGTGAGTGATGCACTGACGACACGGTAGTACGTACCGTAGCAATAGGGGCGCTGATGACGACAAACCTGCACCCTTACGGGTCCAGGAATAACAGCTTTTTTCAGAACGTCCATCCCCAATGTTTGAACTCATAGGGTGACTGTTGGCGAGGGCTCTCGTGTGGTCTTGCACATGACCATAACTGCGATCTGTGGCCATCGTCCTCCTTCCTTTCATTGGAATGCACTTGTGTCTGAAACCGTACAGGCACGAGTTTCACAATGTCTCATGACCCTTGAGTCGGATTTGCCGTACAAAGAGATGTTCTGATCTTTCCATGGCAGTGCATGATTGACATTCCGAGTGAGCATCGGTCAAACGAAAAGGTTGAGTCGTTGACTCTTTTTCCTTTGGATATATTATCAGCTAATATCAGGTACATGATTCTGAATCCCTTATTTGTGAGGTTGGCAACTGGCAATGGGAGCTCACCAATCGTGCCAACGCTACGTGACAAGGCTACTTTTGTTGATTCCGGCCCCCCCGGTGAGGCCTTAACAACAGGAACCATCAAATACTCAACTTTGATACAAGTACCTGACGGCCCGACAAGGAGTCTGGGATCGATTGTGTGAACTCTTAGTTACACAGGGTGGCTACGTAGAAGAAACGTATCTACGATTCTGTGGAATGGACCTGGATTGTCAAGTGGTTGTCTGGGGATTGCGACACGAATCTGAGTACAAGATTCGCTGGTGTGTGAGGGAAGGCCAGTCTGAGGCCGACCGCGCGAGAAGAGCCAGGGGCGAGGGAAATCGGCAAGAGCGGAAGATGAGCAGGATCCCAGAGAGTTCTATGACGAAGAGCAAGCCACGATAGGACCTCCCTACGCTAGAATGATTGGGAGGTGGGTAGGCGTGAAAAAGTGAAGCGAACGATGGCGGAGTAAGCGGAGGGAAAGAGAGAAGCGCGAGAGAGGGGAGGACGCGCGATTTCCCCTTATAACATGACTCCGAGTCGGGGGGATAAAAGAAGTGCTGACGGATCAGCGAAGGTTCGCTGGCTCACAGTATTGCGTAGAACGCCCATTTCTCTTTCCCTTCAACCACCATCACTCCGTGCTCCTACCCCACTCTCAGTGGCTCGGCAGCATTTCCCCCGTCGCCGTCACCATTTAAACCAATGGTGCTAGTGCTCGCCGCTCCTCCGTGTGGTCGTCTTCATCCACTCTAATCCAATGCTCCTGATAATGCGCCATACGTGCTGTAGTGTATGGTCTAGATGTACATGACGTGACCTTGTAGCCATCGTGGTGATCGCGGTCAGGCTGATGCGCAGGAATCATTTTCCTTTTCTGACCGTCGACGTTCCAACCGCCGCTGTAATTGACAAACGGTGTTCAGATTTGAAAGCTTGTGCGATTTGAGGATCTGAGACTCGCCGCCGCCGCGTTGGGAAATACCACGAACGTTCCATCGAATGGTGTCTGTTTCCCGGGCCGTTGGCCCTCCGAGTCGCGCTGGGACTTTGGCAATCTCGAACTTATGGGATGCATCTTCCATTTACTTTCGAGCTCTGTCTCAGGTAGGACTGACTTGGAACAGTAGATCATGCCGCTGTAAGTGGCGTGTGTCCAGGTGCTGATGCCATCATCAGAGACGGTTAATGTCTCACCCGCTATCCATGACGTTGACAACCTCCGTAAGTTCTCTCGCCTTTTTTGCAGTTCTAGTCCCACAATGTCGTAGCAAGGTCCCTGACAAGCACCCGGGCCTGTGGTATACCACGAGCTCAAAAATGGTCTGTACGTATATCGGAATTCTGCGCGCATCATCACAGTCAATGTTTCACTTACAGTGTCGTGTCGTCTGAAACCGTTTGACGGCAAAGGGTGGCGAGAATCCAGGGCACGTTCATAGCGGCTGAACAGTCGTGCACAAAGCAGGGAATGAGAACCGACTCATGAACTCGTTCCGTTGACGCCTTTCTGGGTGGAGATGAGACTATAAAATATCGTAGGCAGGTGTGGCATACGATGTCAAGATGGAACATCTGGACTCTGCCCTGTACGCCCTCGCTGTCGTCGGCGTCTTCCTGACGATCTGCTTCATCGGGTTCGTCGTCAAGAAAAAGTTGACACCTCATCAGCTTCCTCTCCCACCAGGTCCTAAAGGACTCCCTTTTCTCGGGAACGCACTCCAGATCAACAAGGCGGAGCCATGGCTGACGTATAAAGAGTGGACTAAGATGTACGGTACGTGACTTTGCGGAGAACGTGTACCCTATGCTGTGTTTCACACGAGGCTGCTAGGTGAGATCGTCTCATGCAAGCTGTTGGGTCAAACGTATATCATTATCAACTCGGAGAGGGTTGCGAAAGCGCTGCTCGACCAACGTTCAAGCATTTATTCTGACCGCCCGGTAATCAAAACCTCTGAAGCGTACGGGATCCAATTTTGTCTAGATCTGGTCAATCTGACGGAACGTGGCCCCCATAGCTTTGGAATGGAGTTTAACACGGGGCATCAAGCCTACGGCGATACTTGGAGGGCTCACCGGAAGATAGTGCAGCAATGCTTTAACAGCTCGATTATACCCAAGTATCACGCTGCGATCACCGAGAAAGCGCGAACGTTGATGTTAAACTTCCTGCACTCTCCAGAACGCTTCGAGAGTCATATGGGAATGTACGCATGCCCTCTCGTCCGCACGTGTGATTGTAATCAGTTTTGACTAGGTTTTCTGCATCCATCATCATGGCTATCACGTATGGGTATAATGTCATTGAGAAGGACGATCCCTTTGTAGGGCCGATCGAGGAGATGATCAAAATCGCCATCACTATGACGCCCGAGAGAGCGGTCTTGCTTGAGCTTTTCCCTCACAGTGGGTCATAGTCAAGGAACAGGTCTGCTGTCTGTCTGATCTCATCTCTAGTTCTCAAGCTTCCACTTCCTTCGTGGTTTCCCGGTGCTTGGCTCCAGCGGCTGGCAAAGCGAAGCAAGGAACTGTCTCCCAAGATCCGAGATATCCCTTTTCAGTTTGTCAAGGAGTGTTTGGTATGTGGTGTGACTATATACTTCCGTTCTCGTGTAAAGTTGACCACCTACGATAGGCAAAGGGTATCGAAAACGACTCGATGGTTGCGCAGTGTTTAAACGACGAAGACAAAAACGCGGCTGGCCAAGATCGTGTATCGTATGAGCAAATTATAAAGGATGCCGCGACATCGTGTTTCATAGGTAAGAAAATGAATCGCATGCCATCCACTCCATCTATTGACTTTGTTTTCCCTTCATTTGATCTGTAAAGCTGGCACTGATACAGTGAGTTCGACCACTTGCATACCCTGGCCTTGTCGTTTGTAACGTCATGTCAGACACAAGCGACTTTGGATACGCTCATATTGGCAATGATTATGTATCCTGAGGTCCAGGACCGTGCACAAGCATTGTTGGATAAGGCAGTAGGAAGGGACAGACTACCAACGCTGAACGACAGAGCCTCCTTGCAATATATCGATGCCATGCTTCGAGAAGCGTTGAGGTGGGGTTCGCTTGTGCCAATGTGTACGTTGTCATACAAACGGATCAGCTTTTCTGGATCCTAACCACCGACAAGGTGTCCCACATAGGGTTACGAAAGACGACGTTTTCGAACGGTCTCTGATACCCAAAGGTGAGCGGTGTTTCCGACGCGTCATTCCGCTAAATTATGGTCTGTCTTCAGGTGCTGTCATAATACCAAATTTGTGGTATGTTGCTTTTTCATATTTTGGTATGAGATACGGTCCTCACTCGTCTCCGATCTAGGGGCATGGCGCGGGACGAAGAAATTTACCCGGATCCGACGACGTTTAATCCAGATCGATACCTGGACGCAAACGGCAACATCATCACGGATGAATTATCTGGTGTCTACTTTGGTTACGGCCGCAGGGTCTGTCCTGGGCGGTACCTCGCGCACACCTCCACCTGGCTGGCAGGCGCAAACATGCTCTTGTTATTCAGGTTTAGCAAAGCGATCGGTCCTGCGGGGTACGAAATTGATGTATTCCACAAGTTTACTGGTGGCGTTGCGTGGTGAGTGGTCTACCTTGTCTCTCTTGTTTTTGTCGCCTCCCGCTTGTCGTGGAGGGTGTCGTGTTGTCACTGATTACTGATGGTATGAGCTAGTCGACCTGTCTCGTTCCCGTGCCGCATCACGCCTCGTTTCGAGGGTGTCAAGGATCTCCTCGAATAGAAAGACGAGAGACCGAGAACACGTTGTACATTGTGTATTCTGAGTTACATGGAAATTGATCGACTTTATATCTTATCATTCAACTCTCGAGCGGGGGGGCTAATTTGTGGAATAGCACTGCCGCATGGGGTCTCAAGACCAATATACAACAGCCTCCGAGTCTCCGTTATGTAAGGCAGGCTCGTAATTCCAAGATCACGTAATCCTACACGCTTCCAACTTGACGTTAATAAGTTGAAGATACGTGCAGTACTCAGTACTCAGTGGTCAGTAAGGCTGACTTGGTCGTTCGGCAACAGAATGGTATCTGTGGTGGTTTCCGTTTCCTCAGCTTAGGAGTTGTTCAGGGATGGTCCGGGAAAATAACCGTAGCCGTGACGACGCGGTCGTCTCCGCCGTTCGGGACTCAATATTCATTACCGACCCTGTCTGGAGGACGGCCAACTTGAACAAGACTCAACTGACCATTTGAGCGTGTGGACCCCAGTGGGTCCGTAATGAATTGCTCGCCTCCGCGAATATATCTTTTACCAGCGAGCCGTCGGCTTCGGCCATATTGTGCGGGCCAGGGACAATACCAAGAACTTTCCAAGTGCGTTCCAGAATCCTGACTCCTACCCCGGTCTGCTACTAGACTTTGTCTCTTCAGTCGAGGATAAACACTCCCGTTGTCGCAGCTATTCGACGTGACCATGACAGGATCCCCGTCTGCGTATTCTGTCGGTTTCGTGTTCTGCATTGCAGCTTTCCTCAACGCGTGGCGGCAACACCGACGCAGAGGCGGATTCCCATTGCCTCCAGGACCGACTGGTCTCCCGTTGGTCGGTAGCTTACTCAATATCGACTCTGTCCACCCTTGGTTATCGTACGAGGAATGGGGAAAACAACATGGTGCGTCCCATCTTCGGTGGACGCTACGCCTTATGAACGGCTGCTTTTTTTTTTTTTCAGGTGGCTTAGTTTACGCCAACATACTGGGCAAAGATTTCATTATCATCAATAGCGTCGAGGTTGCACGCGACTTGTTGGAGCGACGGTCAGCCGTCTATTCCGATAGACCTTACATACCGGCAAACGAATTGTGTGTTACTTTACTGTCAAACCGAGAACGAGTTACGGTTGACACGCGCATCTAGGTTCGGAATGGATTTCAACTCGGGACTGCTTCCGTATGGCAACCAATGGAGGCTCCATCGCAAACTGTTCAATACCGCTCTTAACAAAGAAGCGATATCTCGATACAAACCAATATCGCTCTCCAAGGCCCGCCAACTTGTCGAGAACCTTTTCGACGAACCGGAGGATTTCGCCAAACATTGCAAGACGTGAGTCGTCTATATGATCTATTTTATCGATGGCGTTACTTGACGATGCGCAGCTTTGCGGCAGCGACGATCATGGCTGCGATTTACGGATACGAGGTGGCCCCCAAAAACGACCCGTTCGTGACAAAAGTTGAACATTTGATTGGTTTGTTCAAGGAGGCGCTGACTCCTGAGCGGGCCGCTTTATTAATCGTCTTTCCATTCCGTATGTCCCATTGATTGCAGTGTCGCTTTGTTGCGTTGATTGTTGATGTGGTCAGTGGCCCATATTCCTTCCTGGATGCCGGGAGGAGAATACAAGCAAAAGGCTGCGGAATGTCGTGCGCTTGCAGAGGATGTGTTAACCAGCCCAGTTAAATACGTCATGAAGAACATGGTAATTTTCATCCTCTCTGCGTCTGTTTTGCCATTGGATGCAGGTCCCTTTAACTAGGCTGCTGGAACAGCAGGAAAATCGGTCGTCCATGACTTGCTTGGGACACAAAACAGTGAGGAGTACGAAGATAGTATCAAAGCTGTCGCAGCATCTGCATTCCTAGGTATGTGAACGCTCACTAGGCTTGGTTCAACGAGGACTCATGACGGTTGCCTAGGTGGCGCCGATACTGTAGGTGGCCAAACTGTCTACGATGGGATCGTCTTAACAATTTTTAGAACGATGCATCGTTGCGAGTGTTTATCCTCGCCATGGTCCTCCATCCCGAGGTCCAGGCTAAGGCTCGAGAAGAGATCGACCGGGTCGTGGGCACCCACCGCCTCCCAGATTTTGGAGACAGGCTGGATCTACCATATGTAGAGGCAGTATATCGTGAGACGTTCCGCTGGCGACCAGTGGTACCTAGTGGTGAGTGAGTTGGTCCAAATACTGTAGCCGTGCTCGAACAGGCTTTGCAGCACTTCCGCATATGACCGTGAAGAGCGACATATATCAAGGCATGTACATCCCCAAAGGTGAGCTGCATAGCACCTTCCGTGATGATACAACGTGTTTCATGACTGTATCACAGGTGCCATCGTGCTCACCAACATCTGGTATGTATCGTGTCTGTTGGTTGACGTATTCAGGCTGAGCTCGCACAGGGCGATTGCACACGACGAGACGCGGTTCGACAACCCGATGGCCTTCATCCCTGAACGGCATCTCACATCGGCCGGGACGCTCGCGGAGGAGACGGCACCTCGTCCTACTTTCGGTTTTGGACGGTGGGGGACACATGCTTACGTTTGTTCGAGGCGTGGATGCTGATGGACTATGTAGCCGTTCCTGTCCCGGAAAGCATTTTGCGGACCAGAGCGTCTGGGGTGCCATCGTGACCATGCTGGCAACCCTACGCATTGCCAAGGCATGCGATGAGTTTGGAAACGAAATTGATATCAAGGCGGAATTTACGGGTGGACTCTCATCGTGAGTTGGCGTCGAGTCCTTGCTTGGTCGTTACTCATTGCTGATTTTGACGCTAGTGCGCCGAAGCCGTTCGTGTGCTCCATTACACCATGCTCTTCGTCTGCAGAGGATTTCATTCGAACACGACATGACCATGCATACTAGTGGATTTCCGTCTCGAATAGGTGAACTGGATTGATATATGGATTGGATTTTCACATCGTACATGGAGACCGAGGTATCATGATTGTATATTATAGCTCTATAGTGAAGGGTCGGATATGGAGGTCAATAAATTAGTGATATTTGACAATATTCGCATCGGGACCTTCTTGCGAATCAAAAACCATCCGATAAAGCTCCGGTCCGTCTCGTATCAAAGCCTAAATCCAATTACATGTCGAGTCGTAAGGGAGAACGAGGGGGGACTCACAATGATGACCTCGACAGCAATGAGGGCGATAATCACTAGTTCCATGCGATGCGCGGAAGACTGGGACAAGTTGAGTACTCTAGACATGGCACGATGCTGATGTAGCGTACCTCCGTAAGTAGCTGTCTAAGGGTCGATTGAACCTGTGTTGGGTCTGAGACGAAATGTCAATTGAACTGACGATGAAATAAAATCACCTCGGTCGCATAAGTAATCTTCTCGTTGACGGCATGCGTCCGTGCCTTGACCTCGAGTGCAGCTGTCATGGACTTGAAAAAGCCCTCGAGCTCTGGCTCAGTCCAGTATAGATCAGGGGTATCGGAGAAGTTCTCGCGGTTGAGATTGAGACCTTGGCGGAACTTCATCAGGACGCCGAGCTTCTTGATGAGATCTTGGCGACCAAGTCCGGGTTTTCCGGTCTTCTCAAGGGAGTGGGGCAACTGAGCGACGGAAAGGAGGTATGCCTCAAGTGATTCTTCAAGTACGGAGAGTGTGGTGGACCTCGAGAGCGCTTGGGAGTAAGCATACCGAGCGAGGAGCGTTGTCATGTCGAATGAAGGATTCGATGGGGGAAAGGAAGCGGCATTCGAAGGATCTTGGAGTTGTGCAACACGTCCGAGGATGATCAGGTCACCTTGTATCCGGGTTCTCCTGAAAGGGGAGGGACGATCAGTCCATTCTGCAGGAGGCAAAAAAAAAAGTTGTCTTACTCGTTTGGATCTGTCACGAATTCAAGTTCCTCAGTCTCGGGTTCTTGAAGCGAGCCGACCTCACAAGGCGCCAAGATATCTTTCGCAAACTGACGCGCTTCATCTTCGCTCAAGCCCCAGCATACAAAACTACCGTTGCCAAAAACGAAAATTTCACCGTTCTGGCCCCAACGAGGGATCCACCATGCGTCGTGTAGTTTCTGGGAGTCCGGTGTGAGGCGAGGACGTAGGCGAGTCGGGACGTAGCGATCTGCAGTTGCGAATGTTAGTATGGGTCGGATCGGACTACGAGTTGGGGTCGGATTTGAACGGATAGGAAGTGAGTCGGAAGCGGTACGTCGGAGAGGCGTGCTGGCTTTTGGCTTCTGCTTGAGTGTGTCGGACTCGGTGGAGAAAAGGCGTGAACACGACGCGATGGGGTACCGTCGCAGCACTGACGAAGACACACGCAAGATACGACGCGGTGCACTCATCGCAGAGGTCAACCTCGTAGAAAGTCACGTGTCTGGCGGAGCTCAGTGCATCTCCCCCGACTTGCATGTTCATTAATTTAACATTGTTCACTACCGCGCCTGTCTACTAATGCAGGGTTGCTAACACCTACTAAAGGTAGCAGAAATATCTTTTTTTTTCTTGGACTAGGAAAGGTCAAACAAAGCCAGTGATCAAAGTTGACTTCAGGTCTAGCTCAGGCTGCCGGGGCTCGGATTTGCCAAAACTTTCCAAGTGGAAGGCTTGAGGTGCCTATCAGGTAAGAGGACCTGACCCACTGGCATCTCATCTTCATGGCTCTAACCACCAGGGGCGGTCTTTACTGGTGCCTCTCGATCAATTGAATGGGCTTCGGTATCACGGCTTCCCCACCATTCAATATTCAATGACAACTTCTCCCAGGATCAGGCGACAGCTCACTCACACCAGCTACTTTTGGCAGCATGTGATCCGATCCCGTACAGTGAATAGGCTGTAATGAAAAACAACATGCCGTTAGCGTATCCTCAAGAAGACGCTGATATTTGAGAGAAAATGTGTCCTGGGTTTCCCAGCGAAATCTCAATCCCTCAGCATCAGACGCTTCAAATCACTCTTCCTTTATGAAGATTTTGGACGTGAATTGCGATTCAACCTCTGAATATCACCCACAGCCCTGGACTCTTGCGGTGAAAAGTGGGTTACCAGCTTCCATTTTCTTTTTCAATCAAGTTAATGTTAGTCGAAAGCGCCCGCAACGGTTGCGCATGCTGTGGCCATTGTCACCACAATACTCCGGCTTCTCTATCGCTGGCGTTTGTCTAGGCTTTCGTGGGAGGACACTTGGGCCACATTGGCCCTCATATGCGACATTGCGTGTCTGGCTAGCATCTGGATGCAAGTACCCCCGGGCAATTGTGAGTTCTCGTAGCTATCATACATACCATATTTGTGACTGATGAGAAATGTTTCTTTAAGCATACCCAATGTGCCATATAAATCTCACGTCAAATTGGCTCCGGTCGCTCACTATCACTTCCGCCGTTTGGTAAGAACCGCGAGAAGTCCATCATAACCAGCTTTCTAAGCCTTTTATCAAGGTTTGCCCGGATGAGTATTCTGTCCTCGGTCGTTCGGATAGCAAATCCGGCATTCAAGCTGCGATGGATTGCATATTGCATCGGTGCCATGTTCTTAGCTATGGATGCAGGGCTCCTAGCTCAGAAAATATTTATCTGCTTAAGATACTCATGCCGCTCTGCAATCACCGTGGCCATCGCCCAGCTCGTTAGTGAGTAACTGGCTTCCTATCGTCCCAGACTCGTATCAACTTTGAGCTGATGCGATAATCGAAATAACAAAAGCGGATGTTATTTCAGATACCATCCTCGTTGCCGTGCCGATACGATTTCTCCGAGACATGAAGCTTGCTCGGGACCGCCGCATCCTCATCATCTCCGCCTTTTCAGCCTCTATGCTCATCACCGGTGTCACTATCCTTCATTCTGCCCTCCGTTTCCGGGAAGCCACCAGCACGACGATGATCATTGCACACGTAAAGGTGAGAAAAGCTCGTGCTTTACCTAGAAGTACATCCTTCTGATATTCATACGCTAGGCTGCGCTCGCCTTGTTCGTGTGCAACGCCCTCGTCCTCGTCATGTTTGTCTATCGCTTGTGTCACAAGTCGGCTTTTGACTTTGAGTACCATGGCGAGAGTCATGTCGCGGAATTCACCAGCGTCATCTCTCTTCCGGGCACGTTTAGCCCAGGCGCTTTGCCCACGACGTCCGGGGTACAGACCAAGACGCCGACATCGAACACGCCAGTGGGATACGAATTAGACCCAACCCGCGCTCGCAGCATTGCTACACGTACAGACGCCGAGAATACAGGGTGCGATTATTTTGAGCGCTAGGTGGAGGTGTCAGTGACCAATAGTGTAAGGAACGTGCTGCGCTCAGTCGCCAGCGATCGCCGCCGAGGAGACACCATCCCTCACCAATCACATGTTTCCCCTCCTTCCTTTATGAGCACTTCCAGACTGCTCCCCTCGAGGTCATAGATGACGCATATCCCTTTGCCTTCTTCTCTTGCCATATCTTTTTCTCGTTCCTTTGTACGCTACTGACATGCCATCATAGTATACTCCAAAGAGCCACCTAGTATGACTCCTGTATATAAAGAGATCCAATGTGTCAGGTGGTCGTGAGGCAACAAAAGCTTCTCGCCATTCCAGCGGGGACAAAGATCGACTTTTTAGCAGGGTCCGATGATTGCCAAGTGGTGTCAGCTGTAGAATATGAGCCAACAGGTGCTTTAACAAAGAGAGACAACGCCTGAACATTAAGCGGTCTGTTGTCACAAATGAGGCTAGGCATCAAGATATGGAAGGGAATTGTCTGCAAACGTACGCAGCAGGGAAGAGCCTCGATATTGTTTCTATGATCAATATTCGTGTCCCCGTTCAAAACAGCCCGAAGCAATTTCATTTCCCGAATATCATCGTAGGATGGTCGGCGTGTTGGCCCAACTTTCTCCTGGATCTCCTCTCTCATTCGACGCAATACTCCACCATCCAGTAAAAGAGCTAAATATACACACCATATCCTGGCCATCCAACAAAATGTTCAATGTCCTTTCTATCTACGGCATCACATCGTTCAGTTGTGAAAGAATGGCAGCAAGTTAGGACAACCTGTACCTGACGTTTCCCGTGCCAAGTGGTCTAGCAGTGTTTCATCTTCGGCATCCTTGTCCGCATCCGGGAGTCCATGAGATGGTTTCTGTTTTGTTATCACGCCCCTCAGGATCGGCTCTAGGAGTGCATCGACAACTTTCATTTGCTCCTTCGGGGATCCCGAAGGAGTTCCCGAAGTGGTCATGTCCGACCAGGTTTCGTTTTGTCATGAACTGCTGAGCTGCGGCGAATGCAGCCGCAAAGTCCAAGACCATATTGTTTGAGTCTTCAAGCGCTACTCCAGCCTCCAGGGCCAGAGTGGTTCTAAGGAGTGATGATCCAGCTGTCCATGTGTTTACGCAATGCATTAGCAAGAATTCGGGTGCAGGATCGAGCGTAAAACGGGAGACGGCATCCTAGTGTGAACGTTAATATGGTGATGCCGGCGGGATCCGCCACTGTCCAGAAACCACAGCCATCGCGCAGATGAAGACGACGGACAGACTTGCATAGGACGCGAGCCTGTGGCGGAACAGCGGGGTTGCACGAAATCATATTAATCTATACAGCTTTGAAGATCCATTCTCGCCATTCTACATAGTACGTCCACTGGGTTCAAGAATTAGTATTGGACAAGTAGGCTGTCGCGTGCGGCGAACCTCTATTTGCAGATGCATGGCGGTGGAAACAAGCAATACTGAACCCTCTATTCATCCTCGTAACCCTGAACAGGTCTCCGCGGCCGTTTTGGAACTGAGACGATGGTTAGCAAATCGCGAGCTATGCTCACGGCGAGCACACAGACTCACGAGGGTATGTGGTTGGCACGCGTTCAGCGGGAATATAGCCAAAATATTTCTGCCTGATCGAAGGAACCGTCAAAGCGAAAACAGGTCCTGCGGTTCCAAGAAGACACGACCAGAAGATGACCGGTTGTTCATGTGCAAGGTATTGCTAGACAGTCATTCAACCTCGAGCATAAGCGTCAGGAAGTCCACGCAGAGCTTGGCCACTTACAAGGTATCTGTAAGTCCTCCTGAAGGGAGAGACGAGGGACGCCATGGCGCTATTTGGTAGATTGATATTACACCCACGTTGTGTGGACGAAGACGGAAACGATGTTTGAGCCTGTGTACACCTGTTTAGCAAAGGCCTTAGAAATAAACAACGCTTTAGTATTGCCTCCTCGATCGAGAACTCGTCTATCGAACAACGCCTGTTTAAAGGAGAACATTCATGGTACAGATTGGTGATGACACAAATGCAAAAAGTTCCTAAATTCAAGGTAACTGAGATCCGAGACACCTCTGACAATATTTATCCTAGATGAAAATCGCGACAAAGGGATAGTTGCCCAAAGGTGAACCATTCTTCTGGATACGGTTGGTCTTGGGTGTCGATTGTCTAGACGTAACTTGATGACGCCGCCTTGCCCTGACTATCCGGACGTCGACGCGCAGAAGCTGAGGCAGCGAGTCTTTCGATGTCTTCTACGCTTATTTTTCGCCGCTCCCTATCGCACAGTTTGATGGTTTCCACGTTCGGTTTGTGGCTCGGCGGTGAGTGAGCCCTTGTGGTAGAGGTAACGTTGAGCCTTCGTGTCGAGCTTTCGTTCTCAGACGACAATTCATTGGTCTCCTGATATTATCATCCTCAGGTTTCAACCAATCTACGAGAAATGGGAAACGCAACTCGCCTGTTGTGTGGAACTTCTCGTTGCAATCCTCTTTAATCTCCTCTTTTTGTGTTCACTGACAGGGTTTCGTCCCTCGGCAGCGGCAGCTCTTCTCTCTGCTTCTTTCCTCCTCAGCCTTCGAATCGTGCTCTCAGACAATGTATCGCCCTCCTTCAAGCTTAGCAGAACCGTTTCGAGGAAGCCTACGGGCGGGAGGGGAGTTATCATGGCGAGTCTCAAAACGTCTTTGCCTCTGATAGCGGAAACGTGGTAACCAAGACATATCGGCAGGAATTTCGGGAACTCAGGAGTGTCGTCCAGGCTGTTGGGTAAAAACAAAGGATACGCTAGTCCGAGGAAGCCGGTGCCTACGCAGGGCGTCTTGACACTCGCGAGACTGAAAGTGGTCAGGTCCCATAAGAGGTGTTTCGTTGGCGGTTTGTATCGAATGCACGTCGCTACCATCCTCCAGAACGTGCGAGCGGCCGATGATTTTGGACCGAGGTCGCGCAACTTTGTTGAGATGAAGATCTTGGCTACTGTGTGGTGAACCATTCCGTTCGCGGGTGAGCAAGTGGTGATGAGGATGGATGTACTGAGTCCCGCGTTACTCCACATGGTGTGTTGGTTCGCATGGGGAGTGGAATGGAATCTATGAGGAGGTTCAACTACGCGTCTTGATCACGTGGAGCAATATCAGAGTCACGTGACTATGAAGGGACTCCCAAAAATGGCAAAGTCAAAGATAGACATTGCAAGTCATGTCTGCGGTTCCATCTACACCAAGGGCCAACCCAAGCTCGGTGACCCTCACAGCAACGCCAACAACGACCCGAGTTACGGGTACACATGCTCTGCAATCATCACCGCATTATACCACCACTCGCAGGCACTCGCTATATGGCACCGAGGACCGCGTCGTGATCGACCCAGGGTCGCGTATCTGGAAAGTTGGTTTCAGTGGAGAAGGAAAGCCAAGAGACGTCTTTTATGGTGATTCCGTCAACTCGGAATCTTTGTGGAGCTGGAATCGTGCGACCGATCCGTCAGCAAGGGACGAGGAAGACAGGATGCTTGAGATTAGCATCGAGAGGTGCATGCGTTCTGTGTTCCACGGGTGAGCGTTATTATGCTAAATTCGGTCCTCTTTAATTTGATGAAAGTGTATGGTAGGTCATTGCTTACAGACCCCAAATCACGCAAGGTCATCCTCGTCGAACATCCTTTACTTCCGCTTTACATCAAAGACATATTTGCCAAAGTTTTATTTGGAAACCTGCAGGTATGTTAGATTGTCTTATATCCGGGTCGCTTACTCACTTAAACATGAGCAAGGTTCCTTCGGTATCATTTGCCTCGAGCCATTTGCTTTCACTCCTCTGTGTCGGTCGCATAACGGGTCTTGTCATCGATTGTGGTCATCTCGAATCTACAACTCTTCCCGTTTGTAACGTCCCCCTGACAATCTCTTCAGACTAATGACAAGTATCACAGATATTCGCTGCCCGACCAATGTTTCCTCACCTCCGAACAACACCGTTAGCCGGTTCACGATTCACGTCCCACCTCCGTGCGCTGCTTCTCCTCTTCGGGACATACATACCACCTCCAGCGAATCTCAGCAGCGCCCTATCGAATAGAGCTACCCGCGTGCCACAAGAGATTTTGACGGACGCGCTCGTCGAAGACATCAAAACCCGCTGTTGCTTCGTAAGCACTCCACTCGAGATAAACCGCGATTCAATGCGTTATTCGTCTCCTGCACCTGCCTCAGAATCGGATCTCCCTCCCTCCAGCGACGCTGCCATGTCGGAATCAGAATTTTCACGTGCGTCGGAGGGGGTGGAGAGCCTCAGCTCTTCACAGCACGCTTCGTCTGAGTTCGAGGTGATCTCACTTCCTCAACAATCTGAGTCGGGCGGCAGAGAGGGCCATCTTCAGATGCTTCCCAATATGTACATGAGGCACTCGACCGCGACGGATATCCACCTGCGCGTCGTGCCACCAGCGTCACAACAATTAGGCACGGGAAGGGGGGCTCTGATCGTCCCGGGTTGGATCAGAGAGCGTGCAGCCGAAGTCTTGTTCCAAGGCGGCGACGTCGATGAAAGCAGCGTCGCCGAAGTCCTCCTTGAAGCGCTTCTCAAGGTCATTTCCCCCGCCTAGCCTGTCTCGCGTGCGTTGTCCTGAACGCTGAGCCCCCATAGGTACCTGTCGACCTCCGGAAGACACTCGTTTCCTCCATCCTTGTCACGGGCGGCACGGCGATGCTACCGGGCTTTATCCCGCGGCTTCACACTGAACTGTTGCGTGCTATCGGTTCGACTTTGTCAAGGCCACGCCAGGGACCGACACGCTCAGGAAAGTCACTTCCGCCTGCGTACGATCGCTATGCTGCACTTCGCCCGCTCGTCCCGCACATCGCGATCCTCAATAACCCCGCCCCGCAACCGTCGCCATCGCCGCGCGTGACGGCAAACGCAGGTAAAGCGCCCGCATTCGCGCCTGCATCGATCGCCTGGGTAGGGGGGTCGTTGGCCGGGTAAGTCACGTCTCTAGGATGCCTCCATGCGCCGTACTCACTGCGCCCTCTGTCATGCAGTGCGCTCAAAACAGGCGGGGTAGAGGTCTCGAGAGAAAAATGGGACGAAGCGTTCTCGCCTCACGATGATGACGATGACGCGATGATATCTACATCTCCCTCGTCGCCAGGACATCGGCCGAGAATTATGCTGCCTGACTGGACACGAACGCCGTTATTGGCGGGTGCGCCATCTGCGGTAGCACCGAAGCCCGCCGTGGCATCATCGCCCTCGCCTCAGACGGCTGTGGTGCATGATCACATGCGTGATACCATATGGACATGAAACCTAATGCTACCGTGTGACTCGTAAAAATCCGTAGTACAAATTGTGCCGAAACCCAAAGAAACAACCATGGTGATAAACGCGCGAGATCTCGTCGCAAAGGTACAAACAAGCTAAATGAATGATGGTGATCCGGGCGCCCAATGATGTATACGCGAAATGAAGACCAAGGGAGGTTTGGGTGTGTCGTAGTGATCCACGCTAAAAATGAACAACGAATGTCGTTTATCGACAAAATGGGCGGTTGGGAATGTCGAACCAAAAAAAAAAGTACCTGGGCCACGGAGAACGAATAGACGGCGAAAAAGGGTGGCCAAGGTCTGTGACGAACGAAGGGTATGCCCTATGATCACTGGGTATAGATGATCAATTTATTCCCGGCTGCCAATGATTCGCAAAAGCATCTTGCCGCCGTAGGTCGCAATGGCGTCGTCCCAGTCATCCTGTGATGAAATGAAATGCAACGCGGCGCCTTTGGCACGAGCAGATCTGAGAGACGACAAGGAACTGCGGGGTCGCACGCTCCCTACCCTCGAATTTTCGGTGGGGGCTGGGGCTTGCGCCAAGAGAGCGACGGCGAACGAGTCGCAAATGGTCGCGTTGTCGGTCTGCATAAATTTGTCGTAAATTTTTCGACGGAAGTCGTCGAACGCGGTGTGGCGAGGCAAGCGGAGCACAACGATGTTGTCCTCATGGATGGCCTTGATGGACAGCGTCATGGGGTTTCTGCTAGATGACGTCGATCCGCTGGATATCGAAGTCGTCAAAGAAGAGCGATAGTCCGAGAACCTGGAAAACGAGCTAAAGGTCGCGGTAGAGCTGGAAGGTGCCTGTGAGAAGCGATACGCCATCTCGTCCGGGGCCGGTGTCTCTGGGGAACCATCTGGGGTCGGAGCGCGCGGTCGGATCAGATCTAGAAATCGTCAGCGCGAATGAACCTACGACACTTGGAAAGTTGCTACATACCACAGAAGTAGGCATCGAGGATATCGCCTTGATCTTCAGAGTCGTCTTCCCAACATGGTTCGTGCCTATCCCAGGATTTCTCCGAGTGCGAGAGGGATCGCTGCGCATAGCTCGTCAATGACCTTGAAGGTCGTTCGCTGCGTGGAATTACAGCATCGACAGAGGCGTTGGTCACTAATGATGCCATGCTAGATACAGAAGCCCTAGACCGGCAGCGAGGCTCAGGGGTAGGACTTGGCAAACAATAATCCACACCGAGCTCGTCCAGATAGGCAGTTGCTCCCAGCGTCGCCGAAGAGGTCCTTGGATACCGTGACAAAGATCGTGCTGAAGTGATGGTAAGTAGCGAAGTCGAGAAAGAACGGCACTGCTTACCTGATGGCTCAGAGGGCAGCGCAGATGACCGCGGAGAATCGGATAGTGAAGGGACATAAATCCTGGCATTGCGATTCGTCCTACTAGCAGCAGATTCGGACTGTTTTCGCGACAAAACCTTATCTGGATCTGATTTCGGCGAGGAAGAGAGCTCGCGATCTTCGGGGAGCGATTCCAGACAAGACAAACGTCGTTCACCGACGAGGACGTGGGGGTTATGTTCGAATCTGAGCGACACCTCTTGCGACGCGATGACAGGTTGCCGAGAATTGGGTGGAAGTTGTCGAGGTATAGTAACAGGTGTCGAGGGCAAAGAAGACGAAGAATGAGAGTCGGCAGATGAACCTCTGGATCTCGTGGAGCGAACCTCCTGCTTCCGGTCCACAAATCTGCTCGGTCTTGGTGGATCGATACAGTCTTCCGAGGATGACGCATCCGAATGGGCATAAGTTCCGAAGGGTACTCGTGCTTTCTCCGGTTCTTTTCCTTTTGCTGGAGATAATGACTTGGCGGAATGCGAAGAGGGTGATACAGGGAAGGCAGAAAGTATGCTGGGAGACAGGGAAGGACGTGCCCGATCGGTGGTAACAGGCTTCTTTGAAGACGCAGCTTTTCGAGCCAGATCGATATCCCTCCTCCAAATACCGAAAAAGTCAGAGAACGTCAAAGTATTTTTTATCTCTCTAATGAGCGTTGGCAAGTCGTCTTGCAACAGGACATGCATCATCTTCTGGATTTCTTCATACCGTTGATTGATGGTTTCCTGACTGGCGCGAAATAAAGTTCCCTTCTTGCTGAGCTTTGGTATATATTCATGTATGTCACGAGCGACGTCATTGGGGTCTGGTCCAAAAGGGAGAGACTCCCAGGAGGCAGCTTGATCACTGTGAAGATAAACACCGTTTTTCTTGACACCCTTGCCAGCGGCGAGACGACTGCGCTTTTCTCTTGCTGCGCGAGCGTATTGCACTTCGAGACTGTCTTGAAAGTACAAACAATCGTCCCATTTTCGCCAGATATCGTACTCGTCGGAAGTAATGGATCCACCAGACGAGCTCGTATGAGTCATTATCGAGGCATTGTCGTCCTTGATCGGGCGAATGCGGAAACCAAAGCTGTAGCCGCTGCCTGCGGAACAAAGTGAGCCCTCGTGGTAGTTGACATGCGGTGCAACCGACCATGCTTTTCTGGAGGAAGTAGTGTTACATGAAATAATTTTGGTGGACGCTTGTAGACTGCTCTTTTCCAAGCCTAAGGAGATGATGAGTGGAGAGCATCTAGAGAGGAAGTTTCGACACTGACGTCTGTAGCGATCGGATTCTCTGATGTCCAAGCACCACCCTAGAGTGGAGATAAGGGGACTAGACCAACACACGACGTCCAAGCAACGACTACACATACCTTGACATCAGGCATAGTCAAACAAGTTTCTCAGAAATGTTTCGGGACAACTGAATGTCGAGGGGTCGATTAGACCGAGGTATGAGCTCACTGTTTACCTGCTACTCCAGCGATTGAGATAAAGAGCAGGTGGTGGACGGAAAGACTGTTGGGAAACGACAGAGGATGGGTGTATAACATAAATAACTAGCTGTGAGACAGTGTCCGCATGCTGGTAGGACATGTAGTACGCACCCGACCTGCACCGACTGACGATGGATGAAACAAGCAGGTTTTCCAGGGCAAGTGCTAGGGCGGAGTCAAGTATAGTGCTCTGCCCGAGCGCGCCAGGGAGTGATGGAGCGAAAGGAAGATGGTCCGAGTGTCAAGGTCATATTTTCTGGCCGGAGTCTGTCTGTGGATCGGTCTAATTGTCTCGACTGCACGTGGTCCTCTTTTGTTATCTGGCACAATAAGACACCCCAGTTAGCCGAGTCAGCTCACCCGGGCACTTCCCAGGTACACACACGATGTCACAGGGCTTCATGTCATTGGTCGAACCAACTTAAAGTCTACGTAGTAACTTGTGTTCACTCTGGTACAACCTTAAGCAACATCCTGACCGTTTCATCGTCTACCATCCGCCCTCGCGATGTCATCCTACCCTCCTGCAGCCTCTCCAGTCCGTTCCGTATACTCTCCATATAGACGTGGGGTGGTAACTTACTTTCAAGCAGGCCAGGAGCGGCAACTCTCTCCCGTAGAACTTCTAGATCATCGCTCATCGCGTGTAGTGTTCGCAGCGCAGCCTTGACATGCGCCACCGCCTGTTTCCTATACTCCCCGAGGTCATTGAGCAACGCTAGTCGGTCACCATAGTCTCGCACAGCCCTCTTGTTTCCACCTAGTCTTGTCCAGAGTTCGCCAAGAAGTTTATCCCTCTCAACGCTAGTGTGTTTGTCTTCCCGAGTAATCATCTCATACAGCGTGCCAATGTCCGCATCCAGTTGTTCGAGATTCTGCCATGAGATTTCGGCTTCAATTATGAGCCTCGCTATGGCTTGTTCCGATTCGTCCATCGCAAGGGTGAATGCTCCGGAGATAATTTCTTCAGCGGTGGGTCCTAACCTGATTGGGGAAATGACCCGCAGCAGGGGCGAAGGCGCCTTCTTGTGTGCACTCCCAATGGTAGCCATCGCGTAATTATTCAGTGCCATCACTCTGAACAGAACAATAAGTGGACCTATCCCCAATAGTGGAGAACCACGCACTCATCGATAGCACCAACGACTTTTGCGTCGAGTTTACTCAGCCCTCTGCCAGTCCTCTTTGCATCTATTCCTATCGTATGAAGCATGTCTGCAATATTGTCTTTTGACTTGAGGTCGCTGTAGCGTACCAAGAGCGAGAGATCCCGAGTCGCCATCTCCGCCCTCAGAACATCGATGGACAGCTGCGAGCCACCAGCTGATTCTCCAACAAGTTGCTCAAAGGTAGAGCCTTGTATATTGACGAGCTTCTCAAAGTTGACCGAAGGAGCTGGTTTGTCGGGGAGACACAACGCGCTTTTCGATATTCCTGGGACGATGCACAAAGGAGAGAGGGCAGTTCGGACTGTAGACATCATGCGCGACACCGCCCATGCCAACATGTATAAAAAGAGAAGCCACGAGAGCGGCCTCCGCATTTTCTCGATCGAGCCTTTGAAGACGTCAAAGGCATAGAACGCGGTGAAGCGAACACCATCTGTGAGGGCTTCCTGG
This sequence comes from Boletus subcaerulescens, assembly GCA_038090555.1. NCBI lineage: Eukaryota > Fungi > Basidiomycota > Agaricomycetes > Boletales > Boletaceae > Boletus > Boletus subcaerulescens. Next base: position 8,305 of record JBBPNA010000180.1, on the reverse strand, counting down.
AGTTCCTCTTTCCTCACGGTGGGGACTTTCTTGCGTTCCTTGACAGAAGGGTTCCTTGAAGGGGTTGGAGAGGGGTGGAATGTGGTTTTACTCTGGACTCGTCGCTTCTTGCGCGAGGAGAGCGCAGTGTTTGTTGTTTGGGAGCCGCTCGTGCTGGAAGTCGTAGCCTCGTGCTGAGAGGCTTGTTCAGCATCCGAGACGTCCTCCCAATCCTCCTGGACATCGTTAGACCGCTTGGTGCTCTGAATAAGAGCGATACTACGCTGACAGGATGAGGGCTACGTACTTCGAAGTCGTTGTTTTCCCGTGGTTGATTACCCTCAGAGGAAACGTGCATAGCTGCGGTTTGTCCTGCTCAGCGGCGAATCTCACAAAAGTATGCAGTTGCGTTCAAGTAAAGTGTGAGCAATAGAATTCTGAGGAGTTCGATGCGTGTGCAGCCTCAACTTGGCCTCATGTCCTGCTGATAGTGGCGTGCTCTGTTTGCTCCGCTTCACGATGAGCCTGCCCGCAGATGTGGTCTACCACATTTTTTCTTTCCTCAGTCCCTGCGAAATTGTGCGACTGAGACAGGTCAGTTTCATACCTCGAGATCCCCGTTATCCCTACGACCAACCAGGACAGCCAGGTCTCGAGGAACTTCCGGGATATCACTCATAGTCAAGCCCTCTGGAAGGTTATCTATGCCAATGCTCGCTCGCTTCGCCCGCCAGGGCCATATTCTTGGCAATCAACTCGATACCTCGAACGTATCCTCGTTCAGTCAGAACTCGTATCCAAGACCTGGACATCTCAGCCTCTCCGAATGCTATCTCGCACTTCGACTTGCTGGAAATGGAACAGAAGGGATGCCAAACCATGGACTGTGGTTTTTGGACGGTGGTGTATATTTTCCCAAGGCAAGACTATCCAATGTCACGACGATTCTAATGCCTACCGTTCCTTGTACGACGGTGCCGACGATCCCAGTTTCGTCTTTGTGCCATACACTGCTAGTGCGGCAGACATTGGTGGACATTGGGCGTATCTCTTGTTGATCATTAACGCCGATCAAGAAGATAAATTCAGGTCAAGAAATCGCTAGAATAATTCTTCAGTCTTGCGAACTGATGCGCTATTCTTTACAAGGTTGCTCGCCTTTCGCGTCAATGATGATGGATTCTCGGGGCCTGAGATTATGGACTGTATTAATCTTGCGCCGAGATTATTTGATGGACGGCGGTGCATAGACTTTCGTGGCTCAGCGCCTTTCGTAACTCTCCGGTCCATCCACCCCCCACCCTTGGTGTTTGATCACCGTACGTGCTGTTTTTATACACTCCCATCGCCCCAAATCCCCGACGACCTCGCAGTGCGTGGGTAGTTTTCATTCAAGGCACACATACTAACTCTCTACCCTGCAGCACGAAACACAAGTCTATTCAGCCATGCGTAGACCTTGGTACACGCACACTGAAATCGTCTTGACAAAGACACACATCATTGCTGTTTGGACTAGTGGGGCTTCCTCAAGCATGATCGTCCTTATTCGCGCATTCATTGTCCCCGGGTCGGCACTACCCCATAACATTGGCGAACTTCGCCTGACCCACGAAGCAATCATTCACGCGTCAAGCTATCTCTGTCGGTTCAGTCTTCTCCGTAATTCCATAGTCAATCCTGTTACCGGATCAGTCAACATCAGACTTCTTAATGTTACCATCCCCCGAACTAACCGCGAACAAAAACATATGTCGTGTCTCGATCTTACCTTACCCAAACCTGTTTCCAACACCGACGACGTCCTCCCGATTTCCGTTCACACACGGCACCTGTTCGAATCTACTTGGACCTACGAACACCACTCGATCTCCGATGACGGCTATGGTCTTGGTTTACTTTTGACAGAAACAAGGCCTTCATTCGTCCAAATCAACAGCGCGCGTAAATTCGCTATTGACGCCAGCAAGGAGGAATGTACTCTAGCAGTCGGCGATCCCTGTCCCATTCCAGTGGAGTATTTTCATGTCGCATTCGACGGCACAAGGGGGCGGTTGCACTATTTCCAGTGGGACGAGAACGATGATGATGTAAATCGTGTTGTCACAGTTGATCTTGCATGAATATATTATCATGTATTTACGATACTGAACGGAACACCATGGTCCATGTCTTGTGAGACTTCAGTAGTGTTGATTCGAGGCATAGTTAGTATAATACTCGACGCGTGTGCAACCTCGTGTCCACCGGGACAGCTATGTTTCAAAAGATCTCCAACATATCACTCATAGTCACTCCGTCTGGAAAGAAATATATGCCAATGCTCGCTTGCTTCAAGTTATACTATCGTGTCATTTCTATGTCTTCGTTCTCGCCATCATCACTAACCTCTTCTCACTCCTCGTCATTGTCATCCTCTTCTTCCAGTGGGGACGGGCTGGATGCCGAGTGCGTCCAAAGAATTGACAAGCTCCTTGACGTGCTCGACTAATGGTATATCTGGGTGCCCCTGGGATGCGTGCCCTCGATGATGGAATCATCGGTCTCGACCACGCCTTCGAGGAGGGAGCGTGCATCTGGGTGGGTAAACGCCACACTCCAAGAGCAGCTTTGCACGCGCGATGCGCGTCTGGATGGGTAGCGTGTCGAGTAAGAGGTGTGCATGAGATCGCGGGTCGGCCGTCATCGCGTCCGGGTCGTCTTGGACGGGAGACGATGGGAAGGTCCGAAGCGTGAGCAGAGCCTCGTCTGGTTTTCCTGCGAGAGCCGGACGCTTGCGAGCGTCTGGAGCGCCTCCAAGTGTTGGGGATCGATCTGAAGGGCGTGCTAAAGGAGGGCATCGCACGTGGTCGATGCGGCCGGGTCGACGCTACCAAGGACAGAGGACGGGTGAGCGATGACGAGGATGATTGCGAAGAGAGAGAAATGGTGCTTGCCATAGATCGTACTCTGGATCCATCCAGATTTTATCATGCCGAGATAGGCGCGGACGATGTTACCCTTGATCTCGGCGTCGAGGACCTTGACGAAGCCTCATATCCCTGCTCGACGAGCCATGCGAGGATGCAAGATATATCTAGCGATCTGTAGATCAGGGGCCCACACGATGTACGATGGCGAGATCAGACGCACCGAGCCCACCCGAATACGCCAGCAAGACGTGACCCGATTTTGTTGTCATGTTCGAAAGGACGAGCGGTGGAAGCGAAGAGGCAAACCGATCCGGGTTGCATTGACATATGTGACACTGATTTCATGATCACGTCTCTGATAGCAGATCTGACGTTACGAGGTCGACAACAAGGGCTTATGATTTTAGTTACGGGCGGGTCGGGAGGTCATGCCCCACTGGCAGTACTTGCCGACAACCCGGGACACAAGGCGCTGGCCTGCAAACGCAAAGGTAAGGACGAGACACTCACGTATGTATGCATGGACGTCGTGGCATCCAAGTCTCGTAGCGAGTGCTGGACGTGTCTCAATGTACAACCCTGGGATAGCTCGAGTCAGGAAATACATTTGTAGTGGCCTGGATGGATCGACTGCACAGGGTCTCCCAGCCATACAACCGCCGTGACATCAGCCTTGCACTAGGCGAATCCTCACCAACTCGTAGTAGGTGGAGCTGGTAGCAGGCAAGTCAGAGTCATGGTGATTTCCCACGACTGACTTGAGCGCAACCACGATGAACACCGTGACAACAGTGGACTTGGATGTAATCTATCACATCCTTTCCTTCCTCAGTCCTTGCGAAATCGTGCGATTCAGACAGGTCAGTCTCCTGGAATGATCTCCCTATTATCCCTACATCTAACCGTGAAAGCCAGGTTTCGAAGAAATTCCGGGATCTCACTTATAGCCATACCCTCTGGAAAGAAGTATACGCCAATGCTCGTTTTCCTCGCCCGCCTGGACCATTTTCTTGGCAATCAACTCGATATCTTGAACGCACCCTCGTTCAGTCAGAGCTCGTATCTAAAACCTGGACGTCACAACCTCCCAAAATTCTTTCGCGCACTTCAACTAAATGGGGAAGAAGGGACGACATATGGACTGTTGTTTTTGGACGATGGTGTATATTTCTGGAAGGGGATGAAATCCGATATCACGACATCGATTCTGATACCTATCATTCCTTATACGACGGCCCCGCTGATCTCGACTTCCGGTTTAGACCACATATGGCCAGTACTGCAGATATCGACGGACATCGGTTGTGTCTGTTGCTGTCCCATACCAACGATGAACAATCTGATTTAAAGTAAGGAAATCTCTCTGCAATAATGTTTCAGCTGATGGCTGTTTTGTAGAAGGTTGCTTGCATTTCGTGTCAATGATGATGGCTTCTCGGAGCCTGAAATTATAGGTTGGAATCATATTGGGTCACAAGAATTGTTAGTATGGCAGCCCCCAGATGACTTTCACGGCTCAACTCCTTTTATAACTATCCGGTGCTGCAACCCATGGTTGATTCTTGATCTCCGTACGCGCCGTTCATATAAACTGCCGATATCCGAGATGATCCCCAACAATCTCGCAGTGCGTGGGTAGTCTTCATCCGAAGTATATGTACTAAACCTGTACTTTGCAGAATCAATTCACAGTCCACTGGCATTCGGCGGATACTTGGTACAACAATATCATCCTGACGAAGACCCATGTCATCTCTGTTTGGATGTATACTAGTGGGCCGTCCTCCAATGCGACTGTCCTCATTCAGGCATTCGTCGTCCCCGACTCAGCAATACCCCATGACGTTGGTGAATTTCGCCTGACCCATGAAGTAATCCTTGATGGCTACTTGCGTTCGTCCGGTCTTCTCCGCAATTCTATAATCGATCCCGTTACTGGATTGGTCAACATCAGACTTCTTCATGTTACCGCCGACGGACTCGCTGCAGAACAAAGCCATATGATGTGTCTCGACCTTGCCCTCCCCAAACCTGTTTCCAACACCGACGTCCTGCCGATTTCCATTCGTTCACAGCACTTATTTGAATCCAGTTGCAAATTCGAACATCATACGGTCTCCGATGATGGGTATGTTCGGGGATTGCTCTTGACAGAACAGCCTTGGAGTCCAGAACCATCTTTCGGTTTCAGTAGCGTTCGTAAATTCACCATTGATGCCAGCAGGGAGGAATGTGCGATAGCAGTCAGTGATTCTTGTCCCCTTGACTTGCCTATAGAGTCTCAATACATCAATTTCGACGGCATAAGAGGGCGGATCCATTATGATTATGCCCTGAACCATCTCAATCACGAATGTGTTGTTACAATCGATTTGGCCTAACTAGCTTGCATGTCAGTACTGTATCCCCTTTCCATTTTCTGCTCCACTTTACGATACTACTCGTGATTATGTCCGATAATCCCACCTATTTCAAGGCTACATATGACACTCATGAACAGGTGAAGACAATTGATTGAAACATGCAGAGTTGTGCCCCATGACAACATCTGGAAAAAAAGATTATGGCTGTAGTACCACAGTTTCTATGTAGTGCTACATTGCACTCTGTAGTGCTGCTCGTACACACTCCTACTATATAGTCTATCATTCACGACAACCACTACATAGTACCCACAATAGTGACATAGCGAGATGAGCTAAAATTGAATAAGCAAATAGTACAATGGTGTAAACGACGACCCTCAGCCTTCCACCTCAGCAAGGGCAGCTCCATTCAGTGCCTCCACCTCTGCTATGATCATCTCCTTGAGTGCCACCACTCTCGACGCCATGTCTCTCCCAGTCCGACTTGGTGTTTCTCCTGCGACAACCATTCCTCTGTTGGAGTTGGAGGATTTCTACCTCGACCTTGAGCATCTCCACCCATTGAGGACCAAGAGAATACTAGAGTAGCCTGAGGGTCAGGATGTCAGGTTCTACCCAGAGTATGAATAACATCACTTACAACCCACCCACCCACACCTCCACCACAAGCATGATTGCTAAGTATGTAACCTATGCTGTTCAAAAATGCGAAGGTCAATGTATTTGTTGAGGTAGAAGTGCTGACAATCAGCCAGTGCATGACCAGGTATCCAGTGGGGATGAACCGCACCCCGCGGGAACATCGGGATTAGATGGACGTGTTGTATAATCCGATCGATGGGAATAATTTCAGCATTTGGGAGCCGCTGCCTAGTTGAGCGGCTGACACGAAACATCTTCACATTCCTGTCATATGTCTGGAGAGGTTTGAACCAGTGGATGTACGCAAGGGGTCGAGGATACTGGCCGAGATGGAGAGGAAGTCTGAAGACAGCTTGCACTTCAGCTACGCAGAGACCTGCAGTTGTGATCAATGAAATTATCCTGAACAGCAGTTAGTCCTACTGTGTAGACCTCCGTGCTGTTGCTGCTCTGGATCCACCTCAACCAAGACTGTATTGAACCTTGCGGGTGTCAGTGGCTTGCGGACCCCATTCGAACGTTCCGGATGAGAGCGAATTCTCGAGTCTCTGTGTGCCACATGTTCAAATCGTGGCATACAAAGCACTAAGTTGCTGAATAAGTCAAAGCGGTCATGAATATTAGGCTCGAAATACTGTGGACCACGAGGTAGGGTTGAGACAAAAGTTTTGAGGGCATCAAGGAAACAGAGCGTGCCATGGTGCTGGTCCAAATAATGAACAGTTTTCTTCGGGAACTGTGGTTTCTGAGAGATTTGGTATGATGGTACGAGTCCCAGAGAGTCAGAGCCTTCTGAGTTGCTGAGACCCAAGCGATGCCACCAGTTCAGGAAGCCGCTGAACCAAATGACAGCCTCCTGCCATTGTAGCCATCTAGTCATTTGCATGGTATAGTCTTTTCGGCTTGTAGCCGCGTAAGCTTTTTTGGCAAAGTCGATATGGAGACGCTCAGATATCTCAGTATTCAACCCGTCAAGACTACCTAGATTTTTAATGGTGTCAGCATAATGCATAAGTGAGTGAAACTTCAGGATATTGAAGTGTTCACGGCAGCCAAGCTGGATGAATACGTCCTTGAGGCGGTGGAACTCGTCATGTGCATCTTGCAGAGCGGCCAGTGTCACATCCGTATGTGACTGGTACTGTGCCAGGTAGACGAAGTCGATTAGGCAGGATGCCACGTGCAAGACGCAACGTTCTGCAATGACACCGACAAGGGCACCTAAGAAAACCCATTCGAGTTGCTTGTGGTCAGAGGCTGTCCATTGCTTCACCGTAGATATGCCATTCTTAAAATGTCGGAGACCAGGAAAAACCGGCATGGCACGAAACCGCGCATCAAAGTGGTTCGTATCGACGAGAGCGGCACACCATTTTTTGAGGTGGTCCTTGATAAGGCCTTGATGGAGTTGGTGGAGAATATTGGATGAGATGGAAATGAAGATGTCAGTATAAGGGAGGTCTGCCCAAAAGGGTGAGAAGACAGGCCATAGGCCCTCAGCAATGAACTCGGGCGGGTAGAGACCAGTGGCCTGTGCGTGGAGTGTTTGTTTTGTTTGTGTTTGGTTGTGGTGTGGGAACTGAGTGTTTGCACCTCACTGACTCGCTGGCACCACACACTTGGGACAGCGGTTTTCAGTGCAGCACGCTACCAAACACTGCTCAGGATGATCCCTGATGTAGGCAGCAAGTATCGGGAAGATTCGACGAATGCCACCATCGGCACATACCATCTCAACACCTTCTTGACCAGCAACCACGAGCGGATGAAGCAGCAATTTCATACAGTAATGAAACAGGCAGTATCCAGCAACTGAATTGTCGTTGAATGAGGCGAGTTTTGACACCGGTAGGTAGCCCAACAACACAGAGGCATGGGATGATGGCTCACGATGGACATCTTTCGATATGTTGCCAATAGTCAAGTACACCGGCCATGCTGTTTTATTGCCTTTGAACCGAGACAACTCGGTCTTTTCGGAAGCAAGGATTACCGGAGCAACTGTTGTGCCCGCTGGTAACCACTCCTTGACGTTTGTCAGGTAAGTCTTAAATAAGTTACTAGAGAATCGAGATGGCTTACCTGTGTTTTCCACCACCAGTCCCCTGTCCACATCTCGTCATATCGACGAGTCTGCCCCTCTTGATCTACATACACTTTCTCAGGTGTGTATGCCAGATTTCCTTTGAAAGCCAGGTTGCCTATCAATTCCTGAATACAGGCCACTGGATGTTACAAACGCCCCTATTTTTCCCCTATTTTTCCTTATTTTTCCAGACGCTCATTCACTCACAATTCACCGAATACTCTAATAGCCCCTATGTTCGCTCACTCGCTTACTTTCCCACAAAGCCCAACTTTCTCCCACGATATTGATCTTGCAGTGACGCGCTCTAGATTAACATG